>JASANA010011610.1:0-25878 GCA_030248095.1 Ptycholaimellus sp. GST1_10
GAGTTACAGGGTTTCTGAATAAGTCTAGAACAGCACTATTTTAATAGTTAGTATTGAACCTTTTTTAAGCAGTCCCAAGCTCATTGTAAGCCTTAGAATGACACTGTTAGGATTTCAGTATTTCAATTTGCTTGGTTCTGCTTATAATTTGGGGTTCAATTAACTGCATCGACAGCACTGATCTAGTCTGATTCAGAAGCCTTGATATCATAAGTTTGCTAATATGATAAGATGTAGATATCATATTTGCAAACCTGTGGAGTTAGGGCTTCTGAAAAGTCTACAACAGTACTGTCATGACAGTTAATTGAACCTTTTTAGCAGTCCCAAGCTCATTGTAAGCCATAGAATGACACTGCAAGGAATTCAGTATTCCAATGAGCTTGGTTCTGCTTATAATGGGTTCGATTAACTGCATCGACAATACTGATCTAGACTTATTCAGAAGCCCTAATATCATAATTTGCTAACATGATAAAATGTAGATATCATATTGCAAACCTGTGGAGTTAGGGCTTCTGAAAAAGTCTAGAACAGTACTGTGATGCCAGTTAATTGAACCTTTTTTAAGAAGTCCCAAGCTCATTTAAGCCTTAGAATGACACTGCAAGGATTTCAGTATTACAATGAGCTTGGTTCTGCTTATAATGGGTTCAATTAACTGCATCGACAACACTGATCTAGACTTATTCAGAAACCCTAATATCATAAATTTACTAACATGATAAGATGTAGATATCATATTTGCAAACCTGTGGAATTAGGGCTTCTGAATAAGTCTAGAACAGCACTGTTGTGACAGTTAATTGAACCTTTTTCAGCAGTCCCAAGCTCATTGTAAGCCTTAGAATGACACTGCTAGGATTTCAGTATTACAATTAGCTTGGTTCTGCTTATAATGGGTTCAATTAACTGCATCAACAGTACTGATCTAGACTTATTCAGAAACTCTAATATCATAAGTTTGCTAATATGATAAGATGTAGATATCATATTTGCAAACCTGTGGAATAAGGGCTTCAGAAAAAGTCTAGAACAGTACTGTCATGACAGTTAATTGAACCTTTTTTAAGCAGTCCCAAGCTCATTGTAAGCCATATAATGACACTTCAAGGAATTCAGTATTACAGTGAGCTTGGTTCTGCTTATAATGTGTTCAATTAACTGCATCGACAACACTGATCTAGACTTATTCAGAAGCCCTAATATCATAAGTTTGCTAATATGATAATAAGTAGATATCATATTTGCAAACCTGTGGAGTTAGGGCTTCTGAAAAAGTCTAGAACAGTACTGTCATGCCAGTTAATTGAACCTTTTTTAAGAAGTCCCAAGCTCATTGTAAGCCATAGAATGACACTACAAGGATTTCAGTATTACAATGAGCTTGGTTCTGCTTATAATGGGTTCAATTAACTGCATCGACAACACTGATCTAGACTTATTCAGAAACCTTAATATCATAAATTTGCTAACATGATAAGATGTAGATATCATATTTGCAAACCTGTGGAATTAGGGCTTCTGAATAAGTCTAGAACAGCACTGTTGTGATAGTTAATTGAACCTTTTTCAGCAGTCCCAAGCTCATTGTAAGCCTTAGAATGACACTGCTAGGATTTCAGTATTACAATTTGCTTGGTTCTGCTTATAATGGGTTCAATTAACTGCATTGACAGTACTGATCTAGACTTATTCAGAAGCCTTAATATCATAAGTTTGCTAATATGATAAGATGTAGATATCATATTTGCAAACATGTGGAGTTAGGGCTTCTGAACAAGTCTAGAACAGTACTGTCATGACAGTTAATTGAACCTATTTTAAGCAGTCCCAAGCTCATTGTAAGCCATAGAATGACACTGCAAGGAATTCAGTATTCCAATGAGCTTGGTTCTGCTTATAATGGGTTCAATTAACTGCATCGACAATACTGATCTAGACTTATTCAGAAGCCCTAATATCATACATTTGCTAACATGATAAAATGTAGATATCAATATTGCAAACCTGTGGAATTAGGGCTTCTGAATAAGTCTAGAAAAGTACTGTTGTTGCAGTTAATTGAACCTTTTTCAGCAGTCCCAAGCTCATTTAAACCTTAGAATGACACTGCTAGGATTTCAGTATTACAGTGAGCTTGGTTCTGCTTATAATGGGTTCAATTAACGGCATCAAAAATACTGATCTAGACTTATTCAGAAGCCCTAATATCATAAATTTGCTAACATGATAAGATGTAGATATCATATTTGCAAACCTGTGGAATTAGGGCTTCTGAATAAGTCTAGAACAGCACTGTTGTGACAGTTAATTGAACCTTTTTCAGCAGTCCCAAGCTCATTGTAAGCCTTAGAATGACACTGCTAGGATTTCAGTATTACAATTAGCTTGGTTCTGCTTATAATGGGTTCAATTAACTGCATCAACAGTACTGATCTAGACTTATTCAGAAACTCTAATATCATAAGTTTGCTAATATGATAAGATGTAGATATCATATTTGCAAACCTGTGGAATAAGGGCTTCAGAAAAAGTCTAAACAAAACTGTTGTAACATTAAATGGAACCTTTTTTAAGCAGCCCCAAACTCATTTTAAGCCTAAGAATGATACTGCAATGATTTCAGTATTACAATGGGCTTGGTTCTGCTTATAATGGGTTCAATTAACTGCATCGACAGTACGGATCTAGACTTATTCAGAAAGAAGCCTTAATATCATAAGTTTGCTAATATGATGTAGATATCATACTTGCAAACCTGTGGAGTTAGGGCTTCTGAAAAAGTCTAGAATAGTACTGTCATGACAGTTAATTGAACCTTTTTTAAGAAGTCCCAAGCTCATTGTAAGCCATAGAATGACACTGCAAGGATTTCAGTATTACAATGAGCTTGGTCCTGCTTATAATGGGTTCAATTAACTGCATTGACATTACTGATCTAGACTTATTCAGAAGCCCTAATATCATACATTTGCTAACATGATAAAATGTAGATATCAATATTGCAAACCTGTGGAATTAGGGCTTCTGAATAAGTCTAGAACAGCACTGTTGTGACAGTTAATTGAACCTTTTTCAGCAGTCCCAAGCTCATTGTAAGCCTTAGAATGACACTGCTAGGATTTCAGTATTACAATTAGCTTGGTTCTGCTTATAATGGGTTCAATTAACTGCATCGACAGTACTGATCTAGACTTATTCAGAAGCCTTAATATCATAAGTTTGCTAATATGATAAGATGTAGATATCATATTTGCAAACCTGAGGAGTTAGGGCTTCTGAAAAAGTCTAGAACAGTACTGTCATGACAGTTAATTGAACCTTTTTTAAGCAGTCCCAAGCTCATTGTAAGCCATATAATGACACTGCAAGGAATTCAGTATTACAGTGAGCTTGGTTCTGCTTATAATGTGTTCAAATAACTGCATCGACAGTACTGATCTAGACTTATTCACAAGCCTTAATATCATAAGTTTGCTAATATGATAATAAGTAGATATCATATTTGCAAACCTGTGGAGTTAGGGCTTCTGAAAAAGTCTAGAACAGTACTGTCATGCCAGTTAATTGAACCTTTTTTAAGAAGTCCCAAGCTCATTGTAAGCCATAGAATGACACTACAAGGATTTCAGTATTACAATGAGCTTGGTTCTGCTTATAATGGGTTCAATTAACTGCATCGACAACACTGATCTAGACTTATTCAGAAACCTTAATATCATAAATTTGCTAACATGATAAGATGTAGATATCATATTTGCAAACCTGTGGAATTCGGGCTTCTGAAAAAGTCTAGAACAGCACTGTTGTGATAGTTAATTGAACCTTTTTCAGCTGTCCCAAGCTCATTGTAATTTTTTTTTTTTTTTTTTTTTTTTTTTTTTTTTTTTTTTTTTTTTTTTTTTGAATGACATCAGTTTTGTCAAGCGTTGTTCCATTCAATTGAAACTAACAACGATACCTTTGTTCATTTCTGTCTGAGTTATTTGGCTTTAGTTTGTCTGTCATTTAGCTTTGTTTCATTGTCTGACAGGATCTCTAAATTTATTTATATCCTTCATTCATTAAATCCTGCAGAAGCGCAAAATTGGTCTAAATATGCTTTAAGGCCAAGCTGAGAGGTTGGTTGATCTGTCTGCAGAGACAATGATATTCGAACTTGAGCTTCTTCGTTTGTCATAATCTTTTGTCCCGCACCTTCTGTGTCGATTTTTAGGTCTAGGAAGTCGATGCTTCCATTTTCTGGCCTGTCGAAGTTGAGTGGAAGCGTGTGGTAGATTTAAGGATTTCTTCAACAATCTCCTTTTAAGCACAAGATGTTGTCTATGTAGCGCCGGGTGCCTTTCATTGCATTGCTTGTCCATAGTTCTCTGTCCTGGTTAGAGCTGTATCAAGTTTTTATAGAACCATACCTGCTACTATAGGACTGCAGCTTGTGCCTCATGCTACTCCCTTTATCTGCTCCAAAATTGTGCCACAGTATTCACGTAGGCTTCTTTCTAACCATTCTTTTTACTTCTACTTTTGAGTAGCTGTTCTTCTCTTTTCGCTCCTCCGGCGTTGTGCATGTAGGCAACCTTTGTTCTCATATAGACTTATTCCTCCTGTACATCATTTCTACGATTTCGTACAGACCTTCGATGATCAGTTCATGTTCCAAGGGGTGAATAGTCTACTGAAGTCTGCTGTGATCATGTTCTCGTTTGCCTTCTTTCACCTGTTCTTTCATTAGGTGTATAGCTTGGTTGCTATTCTTGATACTCAGTTCAGGTTCAGCCCTCTGCGTTCACATTTCAGCAGTACTGTTCCCAGTGTTCTTTTATGCAGGTGAAGAGCGCCGTAGTTTCACTCAAGCTTCTTCAGTGAACTTCTTTTTGCTCTGCTATGATCCGGCTCCGATAGGAGTTTTGTGAAATTTGGAGACATCGATATTGCAGGTATTGTTCTCTGATCTTCCTCTAGTTCTCCTAGCCCGTAATGTTCCAGAATCTCTTGTGTTCTCGTAGTTCTTCTGTGTCTCTTGTTCTAAGGATTTTGTATGTCTTGTTGCCGCGGAAGCTGATTCGTTCCCATCTTCTCTTTCCACTCCCATCTTCCTGTTCATTCGTTCCAGGTAGGCCACTTTGCAGATTATCGCTATGTTGTTTGCAGCTTTGTCCACCGGTGTAATGACATAGTTCTTGTGAATTTCTTTGAGTTCTTGCTTGAATATTCTATGCTGTAGTTCTCCTTCTGTCCTGAGATTGTTTGCGATTCCTCCAATCGTCTGTAGCTGTCCTCCAGCTCATTCATAAGCGTGTGGTAGAGTAGAGTTGCCTCATTGTCATTGACTCTGTTTTTCTTCCTGCTAGTACTCCAACCCAGGGTATGCTTCTCTCCTGCTCTCTTGCGTTCATCATTGTGCTGTCATCATGTGGTCTGAATTTCAGGCCCTTCTTATTTCTTCATACACTTAGGTAGCCAGGTGGGCTGTCAGTATGTGACCATCTTCATTCTTGATTTCGGCTGGTTTGCTGGCAAGTCACATCCGTCTGTTAGGGTACGTGTCATATCCTGTGGCGTGAGTTCTTGAGGAAGCTAGAGTAGTTCAAAACGGTGGATCCAAGTTGCTCTGGCAAGGTGTTGGAAAACTGCGTGTCTTCTATCAGTGGTGTAAATTGCTTCAGACGTCGTTTAGCTCTGGATAGAATTCTTCCTCCACCTAAGGCTGTGCTCCACTCGTTGCAGTATTGGAGACTGATCGTGATTGATGGCTTTTTCCTCGTTCTTCAGGCTTCAGTGAAAAGCGGCTTGTAGCATAACTAGTCACTAACTGGTGCAAGGAAAGCTTGTTCATTCTGCTTGTTCCGTAGGTGCCATTGTTTGCTTTCAGTTCCTGGTTCTTCATTGACTGCAGCAGGTGAATAGCTCCTTTCTTCTGTGTTGAAGGTTGTATATCGTCGTTTCTACCTTCTCTAGATCCTCCATTGTGGAAATTTGATTTTCTTCTCCTTTTCTTCTTCCTCTTCTTGCAGTCACCTCTGCCGACACCTGTTCTGTATTCACGGTAACCAAGGTGTCTTCTTCCTGTCGACTGGATCTGTTTCCTCTGTGATTGAACCGTACCCCAGCGCATTCGTATTGAGGCCCCAAGGCCATGTAGAATTCAGTGCGAGTATCCAATCTCGTTCCCTCTCGTCCAGTGCTCTTTTGTTCATGGCAAATTCCTCGTCAGATATTCTATCCAGTATCTTTGTTCTCGCTCCACTACTCGTCCATGTGCTTTCTGGAAGTGCTTGTAGACTATGGTGTCAATTTCACCTCTTGTGATATTCCATCTGTGCTCTCTCATCCTGTCTTTGGCTCGTTGCGATGTCAGACCGACGTATCTCATATCGCAGCCTGCTTCTGTGCATTTTAGTGGTTAAACCACTCTTCTTGAGTCCAGCCAGTTTCTGTGTCAATATTGCAGTAAATTTTCTTCTCGGAATAGATGCAGAAATCCAAGCTCCATTCTCTGCCCAGGTTTGCAGGTGCCGCAGCGCCCACATTTCTTCAGTCGCTTTGGTTCTCTGATGTTCCCTTGGTCATTTTTCGTTCCATCAATTTTGAACAGTTGATTCTCCTTCTTTTCCCGAAACGTTGGTCTAATTTCATGTGCTCTCCTGCATTGCTTGGTCCAGGTTATCATGGATTCTTGTTCTCGATCTCTATCTCCCTCGCCATATACCGGAGGTACAGGCTGGCCCTGGAACTGCTCTTGCTCGACCCCGAGCCAGCTGGTGAGTCGAGTGGAGGGTTCCCGTGGCATCGGCACCAGCCGAGGCTCTCCAATTATACGGGGAAAGGTGTTTGTAATTTTGGACTTGCTCATAGTGGTTTGGGTGGGTGGTAGGAGGCGTGTTTTAGGCCCTGCGAAGGCCATACGGAACCTGCTAGATTGTCCAGGTCCCAAAGCGTTCAAAATGTGAAACTTTGGAGGTGTAATGTGCGGTCCCCTTGCAACAATGAGAGGACCAAAAATTCGCTATATCCGAAACTTTAAAGGCCTATGCATAAGGATTTGCTTCCCTAGGAAGCTTCTGATGGCAGAGTTTGAAAGAGAACGACAAAAATATGGTGGAGATATTCTGTAAATTGATTAGTATGAAGTAAGGGAAATTATTTAATTGATTGGTATAGAAGACCAATTCTATTCTGAATAATTTCATAATATATGCAGAAGAAATGGATTCATGTAGAACACTCTCCTTTGTATTGCGAAAGTGCCAGTCTTTACTATCTCTCAAGTAGAAACGACCAAGGCCGTGTGCTTATCCGGCTACTGCCTAAGCACCATACCTCTCCGGCTACTGCCTAGGTATGTTCTATTCACTAGGGTAAATGAAAGGAGTGTTAACATGTAAATTTAATTTTAATTTTGGAAAGGGAACTATTGGTTTTCGAATGGGGATAGGGAGTATCTCATAGGGGTAGCTGATAGCATGAAATTGCCTTAGCAATGCGCTTATCCGGCGACTGCCTAAGCGCCATACCTGTCCGGCGACTGCCTAGGTATGATCATGATTATCCTTTTCATATTGTCTTGGGCATAACCGAGGTTATGTGCTTATCCGGCGACTGCCTAAGCAACACGCTTGTCTGGCGACTGCCAAGCGTTCCAACGTCAGTATTTACTCAGAAAGGAAATAAGTTTTGCACTTATCCGGCGACTGCCTAAGTGCTGCACCTGTCCGGCTACTGCCTAGGTGCATGCCCCGAGGGGCAAAGGACAGACAAACATAGAAAGAGGATAATAGCCTTTCGTCGTCTTCCTCGAGATTGTTGCTCCTCTTTTTCGTAGTCGCTGGTGATTGATGGTCTTGGTCACCTTTGACCCCTCGCGTTGTCCACGCGGCAGGGTCATCTGCAACTGGGGTAATTTGTGATTTATGCTTTTGAAGAAATGAGGTGACATTGCTTTTATTGGAAACGATAGGAAATTTATATCTAGCATGAAAATATCAATGGTAAAGATTCAGAGCAAGCTAATCTTCTGCTTTCATTGTTGTTCGTCTTGTCATCTCTTCCTTGTTCTTCTCGATTCTTGCACCTATGGGCACTTGATTAGCAACTCGCACTGGACCAAATGGAGTGCGCGGCGAAGTGGAGGAAATAAGTTCACCGACCTTCAAACCAGAAGAATTTTAGTAGAGGCCCTGGCCGCGCACTGATTTTCGTCCATGTCTGCTCTCCCTCATCGACTTGTGTGCGTAGTTGTCCACTTCGATCCCTTTTTCTATATCGCTCGATTTGCCTTTTGCTCTCCCGAAATCTGCCTTTCGCTCTCTCAATATCTGCAATCCAAACCGGCGGCAGCGCCCTAACAACCTCTAGCATTGTATAAATGGATATCAGTTTTGTCAGCGTTGTTCCATTCACTGAAATGTATAGTTGAGGGTACCTTTTGTTCACTCGTCTGACTATTGTCCTTAGTTCGTCTGCATTGAAGCCTCTTGTCTTCATCGTTCTTGACAGGATCTCAAAATTGATCTCCAGATCCTCCCATTCACTGCAAATCCTACAGAAGCGCAAAATTTGGCTGAAATATGTGTTTAGGCCAAGCTGAATAGGTTGGTTGCTATCCTTGTCTGGCAGAGAGATGACTTCGAACTTGAAGCTTCTTCGTTTGTCATAAACTCTTCGTCCCATACCTTCCGTGTCGATTTCTAGGTCTAGGAAGTGGATGCTTCCATTTTCTGGCCTGTCGAAGTTGAGTGGAAGCGAGGCGGGGTACATCTCTAAGGCAATTTCTTCTAACAGATCCCCTTTGAAGCACAAGATGTCGTCGATGTAGCGCCGGGTGCCTTTCATTTGCATTGCTCGTCCATAGTTCTCTGTCCTGGTTAAGTAGTTGTATTCAAGCTTTGATAGAACCAGATCTGCTACTATAGGACTGCAGCTTGTGCCCATGCTTACTCCCTTGATCTGCTTGAAAATTGTGCCACAGTATTCCACGTAGGCTTCTTCAATCACAGTCTTAACCATTCTTTTTACTTCTACTTCTGAGTAACTGTTCTCTCTTCGCTCCTCCGCGTTGTGCATGTAGGCAACCTTTGTTCTCGATATATACTTATTCCTCCTGAATATTATTTCTATGATTTCGTACAGAGCTTCGATGATCAGTTCATGTTCCAAGGCGGTGAATAGTGTACTGAAGTCTGCCGTGATCATGTTCTCGTTTGCCCTTCCTTCACCTGTTCGCATTAGGTGTATAACTTGGTTGCTATTCTTGATACTCCAGTTCAGGTTCAGCCCTCTGCGTTCTCCAATTTCGACAGTACGTTCAGTGTTCTTTTATGCAGGTGAAGAGCGCGTTAGTTTCACTCAAGCTTCTTAGTGAATTCTTTTCGCTCTGTATGAATTGGCTCATAGGAGTTTGTGAAATTTCGGAGAATCATATTGAGGTGTTGTTCTGATCTTCCTCAAGAATCCGCAAGGTATGCAGTATAACAGAATGTACTGTAAACCGGGGGGTCGTAAGAATAGATGGTCAATCTGACAGGGGACTCACGTGGCTACCTAAGTGTATCGGAAGAAATTTTAAGAAGGGCTGAAATCAGACAATGATGAAGCAAATGGATGAAGGAAGAGAGAGCAGGAGCAGGAAAGCATATTTTCTGGGTTGGAGTACTAGAGGAAGAAAAGAGTCAATGACAATGAGGCAACTCTACTACACACGCTTATGAATGAGCTGGAGGACAGTACAGAGATTGGAGGAATCGAAGCAATTCAGGAAGAAGGAGAACTAAGCATGGGAAGATATAGAGCGAGACGAAAGAAATTCAGAGATATGTCATTACAGGTGGAAGAAGCTCAAAAAAAGCATAATCTCAAAGTGGCTACTGGAAGAATGAAAGGGAGATGGGAGTGGAAAGAGAAGAGTGGGAACGATCAGCTTCCGCGGCAACCAGACATACGAAATCCTTAGACAAGAACACAGAAGAACTCTTACGAGAACACGAAGAGAGTTCTGAACATAGGGCTAGGAGAACTAGAGGAAGGATCAGAGAACAATACCTGCAATATGATGTCTCCGAAATTTCACAAAACTCCTATCGGAGCCAGATTCATAGCAGGAGCGAAAAGAAGTTCACTGAAGAAGCTTGGAGTGAAACTAACGGCGCTCTTCACCTGCATAAAAGAACACTGGAACGGGTACTGTCGAAATGTGGGAGAACGCAGAGGGCTGAACCTAAACTGAGAGTATAAGAATAGCAACCAAGTTA
The DNA here is from genome assembly GCA_030248095.1 of Ptycholaimellus sp. GST1_10. Lineage (NCBI taxonomy): Eukaryota > Metazoa > Nematoda > Chromadorea > Chromadorida > Chromadoridae > Ptycholaimellus > Ptycholaimellus sp. GST1_10. The sequence continues at coordinate 10,251 of JASANA010011610.1, forward strand.
TACACCTAATGCGACAGGTGAAGGAAGGGCAAAGAGAACGTGATCACGGCAGACTTAGTACACTATCACCGCCTTGGAACATGAACTGATCATCGAAGCTCTGTACGAAATCATAGAAAATAATATTCAGGAGGAATAAGTATATATCGAGAACAAAGGTTGCCTACATGCACAACGCGGAGGAGCGAAGAGAGAACAGTTACTCAGAAGTAGAAGTAAAAAGAATGGTTAAGACTGTGATTGAAGAAGCCTACGTGGAATACTGTGGCACAATTTTCAAGCAGATCAAGGGAGTAAGCATGGGCACAAGCTGCAGTCCTATAGTAGCAGATCTGGTTCTATCAAAGCTTGAATACAACTACTTAACCAGGACAGAGAACTATGGACGAGCAATGCAAATGAAAGGCACCCGGCGCTACATCGACGACATCTTGTGCTTCAAAGGGGATCTGTTAGAAGAAATTGCCTTAGAATTACCCGCCTCGCTTCCACTCAACTTCACAGGCCAGAAAATGGAAGCATCCACTTCCTAGACCTAGAAATCGACACGGAAGGTATGGGACGAAGAGTTTATGACAAACGAAGAAGCTTCAAGTCGAAGTCATCTCTCTGCCAGACAAGGATAGCAACCAACCTATTCAGCTTGGCCTAAACACATATTTCAGCCAAATTTTGCGCTTCTGTAGGATTTGCAGTGAATGGGAGGATCTGGAAATCAATTTTGAGATCCTGTCAAGAACGATGAAGACAAGAGGCTTCAATGCAGACGAACTAAGGACAATAGTCAGACGAGTGAACAAAAGGTACCCTCAACTATACATTTCAGTGAATGGAACAACGCTGACAAAACTGATATCCATTCTATACAATGCTAGAGGTTGTTAGGGCGCTGCCGCCGGTTTGGATTGCAGATATTGAGAGAGCGAAAGGCAGATTTCGGGAGAGCAAAAGGCAAATCGAGCGATATCAGAAAAAGGGATCGAAGTGGACAACTACGCACACAAGTCGATGAGGGAGAGCAGACATGGACGAAAATCAGTGCGCGGCCAGGGCCTCTACTAAAATTCTTCTGGTTTGAAGGTCGGTGAACTTATTTCCTCCACTTCGCCGCGCACTCCCATTGGTCCTGTGCGAGTTGCTAATCGGGTGCCCACAGGTGCGCGAGAGTGAGAAGAACAAGTAAGAGAGGACACGACGATGAACAAGACGAGCAGAAGATTAGCTTGCTCTGAATCTTTACCATTGATATTTTCATGCTAGATATAAATTTCCTATCGTTTCCAATAAAAGCAATGTCACCTCATTTTCTTCAAAAGCATAAATCACAAATTACCCCAGGTTGCGGATGACCCTGCCGCGTGGACAACGCGAGGGGTCAAAGGTGACCAAGACCATCAATCACCAGCGACTACGAAAAAGAGGAGCAACAATCTTCGAGGAAGACGACGAAAGGCTATTATTCCTCTTTCTATGTTTGTCTGTCCTTTTGCCCCTCGGGGCATGCACCTAGGCAGTAGCCGGACAGGTGCAGCACTTAGGCAGTCGCCGGATAAGTGCAAAACTTATTTCCTTTTTTCTGAGTAAATACTGACGTTTGGGACACGCTTAGGCAGTCGCCAGACAAGCGTGTTGCTTAGGCAGTCGCCGGATAAGCACATAACCTCGGTTATGCCCAATACAATATGAAAAGGATAATCATGATCATACCTAGGCAGTCGCCGGACAGGTATGGCGCTTAGGCAGTCGCCGGATAAGCGCATTGCTAAGGCAATTTCATGCTATCAGCTACCCCTATGAGATACTCCCTATCCCCATTCGAAAACCAATAGTTCCCTTTCCAAAATTAAAATTAAATTTACATGTTAACACTCCTTTCATTTACCCTAGTGGAATAGAACATACCTAGGCAGTAGCCGGAGAGGTATGGTGCTTAGGCAGTAGCCGGATAAGCACACGGCCTTGGTCGTTTCTACTTGAGAGATAGTAAAGACTGGCACTTTCGCAATACAAAGGAGAGTGTTCTACATGAATCCATTTCTTCTGCATATATTATGAAATTATTCAGAATAGAATTGGTCTTCTATACCAATCAATTGAAAAATTTCCCTTACTTCATACTAATCAATTTACAGAATATCTCCACCATATTTTTGTCGTTCTCTTTCAAACTCTGCCATCAGATGCTTCCTAGGGAAGCAAATCCTTATGCATAGGCCTTTAAAGTTTCGGATATAGCGAATTTTTGGGTCCTCTCATTGTTGCAAGGGGACCGCACATTACACCTCCAAAGTTTCACATTTTGAACGCTTTGGGACCTGGACAATCTAGCAGGTTCCGTATGGCCTTCGCAGGGCCTAAAACACGCCTCCTACCACCCACCCAAACCACTATGACAAGTCCAAAATTACAAACACCTTTCCCCGTATCATTGGAGAGCCTCAGGGCTGATACCGATGCCACGGGAACCCTCCACTCGACTCACCAGCTGGCTCGGGGTCGAGCAAGAGCAGTTCCAGGGCCAGCCTGTACCTCCGGTATATGGCGAGGGAGATTGAGATCGAGAACAAGAATCCATGATGAACCTGGACCAAGCAATGCAGGAGAAGCACATGAAATTAGACCAACGTTTCGGGAAAAGAAGGAGAATCAACTGTTCAACATTGATGGAACGAAAAATGACCAAGGGAACATCAGAGAACCAAAGCGACTGAAGAAATGTGGGCGCTGCGGCACCTGCAACACCTGGGCAGAGAATGGAGCTTGGATTTCTGCATCCCATTCCGAGAAGAAATTTTACTGCAATATTGACACAGAAACTGGCTGCGACTCAAGAAGAGTGGTTTATGCATTAGAATGCACAGAAGCAGGCTGCGATATGAGATACGTCGGTCTGACATCGCAACGAGCCAAAGACAGGATGAGAGAGCACAGATGGAATATCACAAGAGGTGAAATTGACACCATAGTCTACAAGCACTTCCAGAAAGCACATGGACGAGTAGTGGAGCCGAGAACAAAGATACTGGATAGAATATCTGACGAGGAATTTGCCATGAACAAAAGAGCACTGGACGAGAGGGAACGAGATTGGATACTCGCACTGAATTCTACATGGCCTTGGGGCCTCAATACGAATGCGCTGGGGTACGGTTCAATCACAGAGGAAACAGATCCAGTCGACAGGAAGAAGACACCTTGGTTTACCGTGAATACAGAACGGGTGGTCGGCAGAGGTGACTGCAAGAAGAGGGGAAGAAGAAAAGGAGAAGAAAATCAAATTTCCACAATGGAGGATCTAGAGAAGGTAGAAACGACGATATACAACCTTCAACACAGAAGAAAGGAGCTATTCACACTGCTGCAGTCAATGAAGAACCAGGAACTGAAGCGAACGATATGGCACCTACGGAACAAGCAGAATGAACAAGCTTTCCTTGCATACCAGTTAGTGACTAGTTATGCTACAAGCCGCTTTTCACTGAATGCCCTGAAGACAACGAGGAAAAAGCCATCAATCACGATCAGTCTCCAATACTGCAACGAGTGGAGCACAGCCTTAGGTGGAGGAAGAATTCTATCCAGAGCTAAACGACGTCTGAAGCAATTTACACCACTGATAGAAGACACGCAGTTTTCCAACACCTTGCCAGAGCAACTTGGATCCACCGTTTTGAACTACTCTAGCTTCCTCAAGAAACTCACGCCACAGGATATGACACGTATCCTAACAGACGGATGTGACTGTGCCAGCAAACCAGCCGAAATCAAGAATGAAGATGGTCACATACTGACAGGGGACCTCACCTGGCTACCTAAGTGTATCGAAGAAATTTTCAAGAAGGGCCTGAAATTCAGACCACATGATGACAGCACAATGATGAACGCCAAGAGAGCAGGAGCAGAAAGCATATTTTCCTGGGTTGGAGTACTAGCAGGAAGAAACAGAGTCAATGACAATGAGGCAACTCTACTCTACCACACGCTTATGAATGAGCTGGAGGACAGCTACAGACGATTGGAGGAATCGCAAGCAATCTCAGGACAGAAGGAGAACTACAGCATAGGGAAGATATTCAAGCAAGAACTCAAAGAAATTCACAAGAACTATGTCATTACACCGGTGGACAAAGCTGCAAACAACATAGCGATAATCTGCAAAGTGGCCTACCTGGAACGAATGAACAGGGAGATGGGAGTGGAAAGAGAAGATGGCGAACGAATCAGCTTCCGCGGCAACCAGACATACGAAATCCTTGAGAACAAGAACACAGAAGAACTCTTACGAGAACACGAAGAGATTCTGGAACACTACGGGCTAGGAGAACTAGAGGAAGATCAGAGAACAATACCTGCAATATGGATGTCTCCGAAATTTCACAAAACTCCTATCGGAGCCAGATTCATAGCAGGAGCGAAAAGAAGTTCACTGAAGAAGCTTGGAGTGAAACTAACGGCGCTCTTCACCTGCATAAAAGAACACTGGGAACGGTACTGTCGAAATGTGGGAGAACGCAGAGGGCTGAACCTGAACTGGAGTATCAAGAATAGCAACCAAGTTATACACCTAATGCGAACAGGTGAAGGAAGGGCAAACGAGAACATGATCACGGCAGACTTCAGTACACTATTCACCGCCTTGGAACATGAACTGATCATCGAAGCTCTGTACGAAATCATAGAAATAATATTCAGGAGGAATAAGTATATATCGAGAACAAAGGTTGCCTACATGCACAACGCGGAGGAGCGAAGAGAGAACAGTTACTCAGAAGTAGAAGTAAAAAGAATGGTTAAGACTGTGATTGAAGAAGCCTACGTGGAATACTGTGGCACAATTTTCAAGCAGATCAAGGGAGTAAGCATGGGCACAAGCTGCAGTCCTATAGTAGCAGATCTGGTTCTATCAAAGCTTGAATACAACTACTTAACCAGGACAGAGAACTATGGACGAGCAATGCAAATGAAAGGCACCCGGCGCTACATCGACGACATCTTGTGCTTCAAAGGGGATCTGTTAGAAGAAATTGCCTTAGAGATGTACCCCGCCTCGCTTCCACTCAACTTCGACAGGCCAGAAAATGGAAGCATCCACTTCCTAGACCTAGAAATCGACACGGAAGGTATGGGACGAAGAGTTTATGACAAACGAAGAAGCTTCAAGTTCGAAGTCATCTCTCTGCCAGACAAGGATAGCAACCAACCTATTCAGCTTGGCCTAAACACATATTTCAGCCAAATTTTGCGCTTCTGTAGGATTTGCAGTGAATGGGAGGATCTGGAGATCAATTTTGAGATCCTGTCAAGAACGATGAAGACAAGAGGCTTCAATGCAGACGAACTAAGGACAATAGTCAGACGAGTGAACAAAAGGTACCCTCAACTATACATTTCAGTGAATGGAACAACGCTGACAAAACTGATATCCATTCTATACAATGCTAGAGGTTGTTAGGGCGCTGCCGCCGGTTTGGATTGCAGATATTGAGAGAGCGAAAGGCAGATTTCGGGAGAGCAAAAGGCAAATCGAGCGATATCAGAAAAAGGGATCGAAGTGGACAACTACGCACACAAGTCGATGAGGGAGAGCAGACATGGACGAAAATCAGTGCGCGGCCAGGGCCTCTACTAAAATTCTTCTGGTTTGAAGGTCGGTGAACTTATTTCCTCCACTTCGCCGCGCACTCCCATTGGTCCTGTGCGAGTTGCTAATCGGGTGCCCACAGGTGCGCGAGAGTGAGAAGAACAAGTAAGAGAGGACACGACGATGAACAAGACGAGCAGAAGATTAGCTTGCTCTGAATCTTTACCATTGATATTTTCATGCTAGATATAAATTTCCTATCGTTTCCAATAAAAGCAATGTCACCTCATTTTCTTCAAAAGCATAAATCACAAATTACAATGAGCTTGGGACTGCTTAAAGAAGGTTCAATTAACTGTCATGACAGTACTGCTCTAGACTTTTTCAGAAGCCCTAACTCCACAGGTTTGTAAATATGATATCTACATCTTATCATATTAGCAAACTTATGATATTAAGGCTTCTGAATAAGTCTAGATCAGTACTGTCGATGCAGTTAATTGAACCCATTATAAGCAGAACCAAGCTAATTGTAATACTGAAATCCTAGCAGTGTCATTCTAAAGCTTACAATGAGCTTGGGACTTCTTAAAAAAGGTTCAATTAACTGTCATGACAGTACTATTCTAGACTTTTTCAGAAGCCCTAACTCCACAGGTTTGCAAGTATGATATCTACATCATATTAGCAAACTTATGATATTAAGGCTTCTTTCTGAATAAGTCTAGATCCGTACTATCGATGCAGTTAATTGAACCCATTATAAGCAGAACCAAGCTCATTGTAATACTGAAAACCTTGCAGTATCATTCTTAGGCTTAAAATGAGCTTGGGGCTGCTTAAAAAAGGTTCCATTAAATGTCACAACAGTTTTGTTTAGACTTTTTCTGAAGCCCTTATTCCACAGGTTTGCAAATATGATATCTACATCTTATCATATTAGCAAACTTATGATATTAGAGTTTCTGAATAAGTCTAGATCAGTACTGTTGATGCAGTTAATTGAACCCATTATAAGCAGAACCAAGCTAATTGTAATACTGAAATCCTAGCAGTGTCATTCTAAGGCTTTTAATGAGCTTGGGACTGCTGAAAAAGGTTCAATTAACTGTCACAACAGTGCTGTTCTAGACTTATTCAGAAGCCCTAATTCCACAGGTTTGCAAATATGATATCTACATCTTATCATGTTAGCAAATTTATGATATTAGGGTTTCTGAATAAGTCTAGATCAGTGTTGTCGAGGCAGTTAATTGAACCCATTATAAGCAGAACCAAGCTCATTGTAATACTGAAATCCTTGCAGTGTCATTCTATGGCTTACAATGAGCTTGGGACTTCTTAAAAAAGGTTCAATTAACTGTCATGACAGTACTATTCTAGACTTTTTCAGAAGCCCTAACTCCACAGGTTTGCAAATATGATATCTACATCATATCAGCAAACTTATGATATTAAGGCTTCTTTCTGAATAAGTCTAGATCCGTACTATCGATGCAGTTAATTGAACCCATTATAAGCAGAACCAAGCTCATTGTAATACTGAAATCCTTGCAGTATCATTCTTAGGCCTAAAATGAGCTTAGGGCTGCTTAAAAAAGGTTCCATTAAATGTCACAACAGTTTTGTTTAGACTTTTTCTGAAGCCCTTATTCCACAGGTTTGCAAATATGATATCTACATCTTATCATATTAGCAAACTTATGATATTAGAGTTTCTGAATAAGTCTAGATCAGTGTTGTTGATGCAGTTAATTGAACCCATTATAAGCAGAACCAAGCTAATTGTAATACTGAAATCCTAGCAGTGTCATTCTAAGGCTTACAATGAGCTTGGGACTGCTGAAAAAGGTTCAATTAACTGTCACAACAGTGCTGTTCTAGACTTATTCAGAAGCCCTAATTCCACAGGTTTGCAAATATGATATCTACATCTTATCATGTTAGCAAATTTATGATATTAGGGTTTCTGAATAAGTCTAGATCAGGGTTGTCGATGCAGTTAATTGAACCCATTATAAGCAGAACCAAGCTCATTGTAATACTGAAATCCTTGCAGTGTCATTCTATGGCTTACAATGAGCTTGGGACTTCTTAAAAAAGGTTCAATTAACTGTCATGACAGTACTATTCTAGACTTTTTCAGAAGCCCTAACTCCACAGGTTTGCAAGTATGATATCTACATCATATTAGCAAACTTATGATATTAAGGCTTCTTTCTGAATAAGTCTAGATCCGTACTATCGATGCAGTTAATTGAACCCATTATAAGCAGAACCAAGCTCATTGTAATACTGAAATCCTTGCAGTATCATTCTTAGGCTTAAAATGAGCTTGGGGCTGCTTAAAAAAGGTTCCAATAAATGTCACAACAGTTTTGTTTAGACTTTTTCTGAAGCCCTTATTCCACAGGTTTGCAAATATGATATCTACATTTTATCATATTAGCAAACTTATGATATTAGAGTTTCTGAATAAGTCTAGATCAGTACTGTTGATGCAGTTAATTGAACACATTATAAGCAGAACCAAGCTAATTGTAATACTGAAATCCTAGCAGTGTCATTCTAAGGCTTACAATGAGCTTGGGACTGCTGAAAAAGGTGCAATTAACTGTCACAACAGTGCTGTTCTAGACTTATTCAGAAGCCCTAATTCCACAGGTTTGCAAATATGATATCTACATCTTATCATGTTAGCAAATTTATGATATTAAGGTTTCTGAATAAGTCTAGATCAGTGTTGTCGATGCAGTTAATTGAACCCATTATAAGCAGAACCAAGCTCATTGTAATACTGAAATCCTTGCAGTGTCATTCTATGGCTTACAATGAGCTTGGGACTTCTTAAAAAAGGTTCAATTAACTGTCATGACAGTACTATTCTAGACTTTTTCAGAAGCCCTAACTCCACAGGTTTGCAAGTATGATATCTACATCATATTAGCAAACTTATGATATTAAGGCTTCTTTCTGAATAAGTCTAGATCCGTACTATCGATGCAGTTAATTGAACCCATTATAAGCTGAACCAAGCTCATTGTAATACTGAAATCCTTGCAGTATCATTCTTAGGCTTAAAATGAGCTTGGGGCTGCTTAAAAAAGGTTCCATTAAATGTCACAACAGTTTTGTTTAGACTTTTTCTGAAGCCCTTATTCCACAGGTTTGCAAATATGATATCTACATCTTATCATATTAGCTAACTTATGATATTAGAGTTTCTGAATAAGTCTAGATCAGTACTGTTGATGCAGTTAATTGAACACATTATAAGCAGAACCAAGCTAATTGTAATACTGAAATCCTAGCAGTGTCATTCTAAGGCTTACAATGAGCTTGGGACTGCTGAAAAAGGTGCAATTAACTGTCACAACAGTGCTGTTCTAGACTTACTCAGAAGCCCTAATTCCACAGGTTTGCAAATATGATATCTACATCTTATCATGTTAGCAAATTTATGATATTAGGGTTTCTGAATAAGTCTAGATCAGTGTTGTCGATGCAGTTAATTGAACCCATTATAAGCAGAACCAAGCTCATTGTAATACTGAAATCCTTGCAGTGTCATTCTATGGCTTACAATGAGCTTGGGACTTCTTAAAAAAGGTTCAATTAACTGTCATGACAGTACTATTCTAGACTTTTTCAGAAGCCCTAACTCCACAGGTTTGCAAGTATGATATCTACATCATATTAGCAAACTTATGATATTAAGGCTTCTTTCTGAATAAGTCTAGATCCGTACTATCGATGCAGTTAATTGAACCCATTATAAGCTGAACCAAGCTAATTGTAATACTGAAATCCTTGCAGTATCATTCTTAGGCTTAAAATGAGCTTGGGGCTGCTTAAAAAAGATTCCATTAAATGTCACAACAGTTTTGTTTAGACTTTTTCTGAAGCCCTTATTCCACAGGTTTGCAAATATGATATCTACATCTTATCATATTAGCAAACTTATGATATTAGAGTTTCTGAATAAGTCTAGATCAGTACTATTGATGCAGTTAATTGAACCCATTATAAGCAGAACCAAGCTTATTGTAATACTGAAATCCTAGCAGTGTCATTATAAGGCTTACAATGAGCTTGGGACTGCTGAAAAAGGTTCAATTAACTGTCATAACAGTGCTGTTCTAGACTTATTCAGAAGCCCTAATTCCACAGGTTTCCAAATATGATATCTACATCTTATCATGTTAGCAAATTTATGATATTAGGGCTTCTGAATAAGTCTAGATCAGTATTTTCGATGCAGTTAATTGAACCCATTATAACCAGAACCAAGCTCATTGTAATACTGAAATCCTAATCCTTGCAGTGTCATTCTATGGCTTACAATGAGCTTGGGACTGCTTAAAAAAGGTTCAATTAACTGTCATGACAGTACTGTTCTAGACTTTTTCAGAAGCCCTAACTCCACAGGTTTGCAAATATGATATCTACATCTTATCATATTAGCAAACTTATGATATTAAGGCTTCTGAATAAGTCTAGATCAGTACTGACGATGCAGTTAATTGAACCCATTATAAGCAGAACCAAGCTCATTGTAATACTGAAATCCTTGCAGTATCATTCTTAGGCTTAAAATGAGCTTGGGGCTGCTTAAAAAAGGTGATGTGACTTCACATTTTTAGCCATAGCAAGCCAAATCCATATCCAACTTTGACCATATGCTCTAGTTCATATTCGTTACCACAAAGCTTAACAAAATGGTTATCAAAATGATCCAAATTATCTGAAAATTCGAAATATGTGGCGTATGAGGGGGCACTTAGTACAAAAATTTTACGAAAATGGCCAAAACTAAAAATTTTACAAAGACACGAATTAGGTTAAAAGCGATCTAAAACTTCAGTTTTCGACCTCAAAAACAAAACAGAATTAATATTCAGGTTATTAGCTTCAAAATGGTATGCATAATGTCAAAGTTGGATATGGATTTGGCTTTCTATGGCTAAAAATGTGAAGTCATATCAAATTTCGCACTTTGACCCAAAATATTTGATCCAATTTACGTTTTTGGCCATAACTCTAGCTAGGGAAGGTCTTTTTCAAAAATTCCAACGGGAGAGAGATCGCAAAAACATGCTCCACAAACGTGCACTATTGGTTATTAGACTTGAAAATTTGACTTTTCCACCCAATTGGGAAGCCTTATGTGAAGCGTCTCTTTAACGCCCATTGCTTGTTTTTTTCTCAACCGTTTTTGATGTTTCGACTACTTTTCGAACCGAGGAGAATGTTTTGTTTTTTTTCATCAGGTATCTGGTAATTTTGGTATCAGGTAATATAAACTGTCTGTATTCCCCCCTATAGGGGGAATACAGACTGTCTGTGGCCACCCCTATAGGGGGGAATACAGGTGACTGTAATCCCCCCTATAGGGGGGCGGGACATTCCTGCTTTTTCCACAGGTTTGCAAATATAATAACCACATCTTACCATGTTAGCAAGTTTATGATATTAAGGCTTCTGAATAAGTCAAGATCAGTATTGTTGATGCAGTTAATTGAACACATTATAAGAAGAACAAAGCTCATTGTAATACTGAAATCCTAGCATTGTCATTCTAAGGTTTAAATGAGCTTGGGACTGCTGAAAAAGGTCCAATTAACTGTCACAACAGTACTGTTCTAGACTTATTCAGAAGCCCTAATTCCACAGGTTTGCAAATATGATATCTACATTTTATCATGTTAGCAAATTTATGATATTAGGGCTTCTGAATAAGTCTAGATCAGTATTGTCGATGCAGTTAATTGAACCCATTATAAACAGAACCAAGCTCATTGTAATACTGAAATCCTTGCAGTGTCATTCTATGGCTTACAATGAGCTTGGGACTGCTTAAAAAGGTTCAATTAACTGTCATGACAATACTGTTCTAGACTTTTTCAGAAGCCCTAACTCCACAGGTTTGCAAATATGATATCTACATCTTATCATATTAGCAAACTTATGATATTAAGGCTTCTGAATAAGTCTAGATCAGTACTGTCGATGCAGTTAATTGAACACATTATAAGCAGAACCAAGCTCACTGTAATACTGAAGGCCTAGCAGTGTCATTCTAAGGTTTAAATGAGCTTGGGACTGCTGAAAAAGGTTCAATTAACTGCCACAACAGTACTGTTCTAGACTTATTCAGAAGCCCTAATTCCACAGGTTTGCAAAATTGATATGTATCTACATTTTATCATGTTAGCAAATGTATGATATTAGGGCTTCTGAATAAGTCTAGATCAGTATTGTCGATGCAGTTAATTGAACCCATTATAAGCAGAACCAAGCTCATTAAAATACTGAATTCCTTGCAGTGTCATTCTATGGCTTACAATGAGCTTGGGACTGCTTAAAGTAGGTTCAATTAACTGTCATGACAGTACTGTTCTAGACTTGTTCAGAAGCCCTAACTCCACATGTTTGCAAATATGATATCTACATCTTATCATATTAGCAAACTTATGATATTAAGGCTTCTGAATTAGTATAGATCAGTACTGTCAATGCAGTTAATTGAACCCATTATAAGCAGAACCAAGCAAATTGAAATACTGAAATCCTAACAGTGTCATTCTAAGGCTTACAATGAACTTGGGACTGCTGAAAAAGGTTCAATTAACTATCACAACAGTGCTGTTCTAGACTTATTCAGAACCCTAATTCCACAGGTTTGCAAATATGATATCTACATCTTATCATGTTAGCAAATTTATGATATTAGGGTTTCTGAATAAGTCTAGATCAGTGTTGTCGATGCAGTTAATTGAACCCATTATAAGCAGAACCAAGCTCATTGTAATACTGAAATCCTTGTAGTGTCATTCTATGGCTTACAATGAGCTTGGGACTTCTTAAAAAAGGTTCAATTAACTGTCATGACAGTACTATTCTGGATTTGGCTTTCTATGGCTAAAAATGTGAAGTCATATCAAATTTCGCACTTTGACCCAAAATATTTGATCCAATTTACGTTTTTGGCCATAACTCTAGCTAGGGAAGGTCTTTTTCAAAAATTCCAACGGGAGAGAGATCGCAAAAACATGCTCCACAAACGTGCACTATTGGTTATTAGACTTGAAAATTTGACTTTTCCACCCAATTGGGAAGCCTTATGTGAAGCGTCTCTTTAACGCCCATTGCTTGTTTTTTTCTCAACCGTTTTTGATGTTTCGACTACTTTTCGAACCGAGGAGAATGTTTTGTTTTTTTTCATCAGGTATCTGGTAATTTTGGTATCAGGTAATATAAACTGTCTGTATTCCCCCCTATAGGGGGGAATACAGACTGTCTGTGGCACCCCTATAGGGGGGAATACTGGTGAATGTAATCCCCCCTATAGGGGGGCGGGACATTCCTGCTTTTTCCACAGGTTTGCAAATATAATAACCACATCTTACCATTTGAGCAAGTTTATGATATTAAGGCTTCTGAATAAGTCAAGATCAGTATTGTTGATGCAGTTAATTGAACACATTATAAGAAGAACAAAGCTCATTGTAATACTGAAATCCTAGCATTGTCATTCTAAGGTTTAAATGAGCTTGGGACTGCTGAAAAAGGTCCAATTAACTGTCACAACAGTACTGTTCTAGACTTATTCAGAAGCCCTAATTCCACAGGTTTGCAAATATGATATCTACATTTTATCATGTTAGCAAATTTATGATATTAGGGCTTCTGAATAAGTCTAGATCAGTATTGTCGATGCAGTTAATTGAACCCATTATAAGCAGAACCAAGCTCATTGTAATACTGAAATCCTTGTAGTGTCATTCTATGGCTTACAATGAGCTTGGGACTTCTTAAAAAAAGGTTCAATTAACTGTCATGACAATACTGTTCTAGACTTTTTCAGAAGCCCTAACTCCACAGGTTTGCAAATATGATATCTACATCTTATCATATTAGCAAACTTATGATATTAAGGCTTCTGAATAAGTCTAGATCAGTACTGTCGATGCAGTTAATTGAACCCATTATAAGCAGAACCAAGCTCATTGTAATACTGAAATCCTTGTAGTGTCATTCTATGGCTTACAATGAGCTTGGGACTTCTTAAAAAAGGTTCAATTAACTGCCACAACAGTACTGTTCTAGACTTATTCAGAAGCCCTAATTCCACAGGTTTGCAAAATTGATATGTATCTACATTTTATCATGTTAGCAAATGTATGATATTAGGGCTTCTGAATAAGTCTAGATCAGTATTGTCGATGCAGTTAATTGAACCCATTATAAGCAGAACCAAGCTCATTAAAATACTGAATTCCTTGCAGTGTCATTCTATGGCTTACAATGAGCTTGGGACTGCTTAAAGTAGGTTCAATTAACTGTCATGACAGTACTGTTCTAGACTTGTTCAGAAGCCCTAACTCCACATGTTTGCAAATATGATATCTACATCTTATCATATTAGCAAACTTATGATATTAAGGCTTCTGAATTAGTATAGATCAGTACTGTCAATGCAGTTAATTGAACCCATTATAAGCAGAACCAAGCAAATTGAAATACTGAAATCCTAACAGTGTCATTCTAAGGCTTACAATGAACTTGGGACTGCTGAAAAAGGTTCAATTAACTATCACAACAGTGCTGTTCTAGACTTATTCAGAAACCCTAATTCCACAGGTTTGCAAATATGATATCTACATCTTATCATGTTAGCAAATTTATGATATTAGGGTTTCTGAATAAGTCTAGATCAGTGTTGTCGATGCAGTTAATTGAACCCATTATAAGCAGAACCAAGCTCATTGTAATACTGAAATCCTTGTAGTGTCATTCTATGGCTTACAATGAGCTTGGGACTTCTTAAAAAAGGTTCAATTAACTGTCATGACAGTACTATTCTGGATTTGGCTTTCTATGGCTAAAAATGTGAAGTCATATCAAATTTCGCACTTTGACCCAAAATATTTGATCCAATTTACGTTTTTGGCCATAACTCTAGCTAGGGAAGGTCTTTTTCAAAAATTCCAACAGGAGAGAGATCGCAAAAACATGCTCCACAAACGTGCACTATTGGTTATTAGACTTGAAAATTTGACTTTTCCACCCAATTGGGAAGCCTTATGTGAAGCGTCTCTTTAACGCCCATTGCTTGTTTTTTTCTCAACCGTTTTTGACGTTTTGACTACTTTTCGAACCGAGGAGAACGTTTTGTTTTTTTTCATCAGGTATCTGGTAATTTTGGTATCAGGTAATATAAACTGTCTGTATTCCCCCCTATAGGGGGGAATACAGACTGTCTGTGGCACCCCTATAGGGGGGAATACTGGTGACTGTACTTTTGGGGTTCTCAAAAAAGCTCTCTTAAAACCTTTTTCTGAAATAAATCCTTGAAATACATGTTGAATCCCATTTTGATTGGTTCCAAGCTCAGTTACACTTTCAAAGTTTTAAGTATGACCCATCATTGATGCTCTGAGACAGCAATGAAAAGGTAAAAGGTGAACCAAGGCTGACGCACAAGCCGCGGCAGCAGTTTCAGCCAGTTGCCCCTTTTGGACACCGTAGCTGCAGCGCTTCAGTTCTGGCTCCCAAATGGATGGTCGCCCACTTCGAGTCCCCAGCTCCTCGCAGTCCGCTGCCGTGAAAGCTAAACAGGCCAAAACAATCATGCGTAACGAAATTGGAACAATTGAAACAAATTTTATAACAGTTATTAGAAGATTTAGAAGTTTTTTTGCAAAAAATGGAAGTTTTGAAAATTTAG
The DNA here is from genome assembly GCA_030248095.1 of Ptycholaimellus sp. GST1_10. Lineage (NCBI taxonomy): Eukaryota > Metazoa > Nematoda > Chromadorea > Chromadorida > Chromadoridae > Ptycholaimellus > Ptycholaimellus sp. GST1_10. The sequence continues at coordinate 25,562 of JASANA010011610.1, forward strand.
CTGTTCTTGATCCACGCACCTTTGACGCTTTTCTTTTCTAAACTTTGACAGACTGTTCTAATTTTTCAAAAGCTTCATTAAATTTTGCCTGTAAAACAGCCATATTTTGGATACCAACTGGTGCAAGTTGGTGCTCTGACTTTTTGTTTTGTTTTACTTTGTTTAATGGCCAATTTGCAATACTGTTCAAACATTTATATTAGAGTTAGACCAGTTCATTTGTTTACCCTGCAAAGATGGTCCCCATAGCCCAGCATAGAGTAAACTGGGCCCACCGCCAAGTCAGTGGCCATAGAGAGAGCTGGGGGCCTAACCAG
>JASANA010011611.1:0-13815 GCA_030248095.1 Ptycholaimellus sp. GST1_10
TGTGGAGGTGGGCGAGAGCAGGATGCAGGAGAGACTACGGGTTTGCTTTTTGGTTTTGGAAGGCTTGGGAGGGAGGGGCGCAGTTGTCGCAGAGCCGGGATGACAATTGGGGGGATGAGTGGGAGAGGGTGGAGAAGAAAGGGAGGACGAAGAAGGGAGGGGGGGGTGGTGGTGGGGCGGGGGGGGACGGATGGGACAGGGACTGGCCGAGGCTACATGGGGGAGGTAGCCGGTCCTGCCGGCGCGCGACAGACTGGCGAGGACCAGGGTGGCAGCAGAGCGCTCTGCACATTGCGCGGATGGAGCTTTGGGCGCTGTGGACGGCGTTGCTGTCACTGGAGGCGGTATTGCCTAGAGGGGCCAGACTCGATGGCATTGCATCAGTTGCGTTAAGCACTTTATTTTTTCCAATTTTCGACCTGGCAAGCACACTGAGCTGGCAAGCACACTGAGCAGGCGATCACACTGAGCGGGCGAGCACGATATGAACGCAGCGAGCAGCAACATTGATTACGTGCATAGCGAGCGGAACAACGCAGAACACCACCAGCAGAAGTGCTATCAAGGAGGGTTCCGCCTGTACTGTCGAGCAGTGCGCTCTCGGCAAACTGTGGCTTGATGCGGGTTAAACCGCCAAGTCGGAAGTGTCCTTGAGCTCCACAGGGGCATTCACGCGGGTGAGCACCGACATTGAGCCTCTCCCAGTTCTGCATGAGGAGCACTTCAAGCATCGGCACAAAGAGAATTTTGAAGACAGAGGCCAATAGGTAGGCCTTTTCATTGATGCGGTTGGCCGCCTGTCGCCGATGCCGAGGTAGTAGGACAGCCCAAGCGTGGAGGCAACGAGGAGTTCGGCCTGCCTGTACTTGCTGTAGAGGAGGAGACTGCTCGAGTTGACACGGAGACCTATGCAGAATTTATCGTCGACGTTTCCAGTCAAGAAGGCCTGGTGGTCAAAGGGGCTTTCGAGTGAAGTTCGGGTCCCTCCTCGCCTTGGCAGCTTCAAAGTCCTGGGGCGAACTGCATAATGCTTTTTGATCGGGTCATAATTCGTGCCAAAATCGTCGATAAAGCGTTTGGCGAGGCAGCAAGATGGGAGAATGACAAGCACTGACGTGTTGGTGAAGCCGGAGTCTGCGCTCACAATATCTTCGCCTTGCAGCATCTGTGCGGTTTCCGTGATGCCCGGGGGCATTATTCCTGCCGACATGTGCTCAAACAGAATATGCTTGCTGACAAGGCAAGTCGCGAGCAATGATGGGTACTTTTCTTTAAAAAACCATTTTACCGTCTAATATACCGTTTATTGTACAATATAACGGCCAATATACCGCCTAACCTGCCGATTTTTTGTGTTACACCCCGGCCAGCACAGATGTCTATATATGGATATTATATATTTAACCGTATTAGCGGTACCTCTACATTGGTCGTTAGGTTGGGAATGTCAAAGAGATGGGATGAAAAACGTGTTCGTGCGCTGCAAAGCTACGGCAAAGCGGTTGCAGGTCACCTGCTGCGTTCTCAACAAGCAAAATATTCGGCGCCTCTTGGAGGTTTTGAGCCACTGGCATTTCTGCATCCGCAGTTTGATCTACATCATTCATGAATGATCTTGCAAGTGAGCGAAATCGCATCATCTGGTCCATGTGTGCTGTCTCAGTGATTACTGGCAGGGTCTGGTGGAAATCCTGCTGTATGGCGAATGGCGACTGTGCGCTGCTCCGAATGCAATGTTCCATTTGTGCAGCCTTGGCCGCATTCTTGAGTGCTTGTCGTATTTGGCGGGTCATGTTGACTGCGCCTGACTTTGCTTGCATTATCTTTTATGACGGAATGAATTAACTTGAATAATTTGAATGAACATTATGGAAATTCAGGAAAATTCACAGATCCTGAAGCACTTCAGGCGTGTCATCGCTATCTTCAATTCAAAAAAGTAGATTCGCTTATCTTTGGTGTGCACACTTTGTTGCTGTGCATTGCTCAGAAGCGCACTTTTCTCATACTTCAAGTATGTTAATCGGTACTTTTCCTCCGCGCTTTTATGGAAACTTCGATGTGCTTCTCTTCCCACACAACTTGTGCTGACTCACCGCCGGTTTTGATATGCTTCTTACTTACGCTAACGCTAAGAAGCACAAGCCCATGCAGTGCACCAATCAGAATAATCGCCAAATACATCTTGAAATAGTAAATGTGGAACATCGCGCTTGGCAAGAAGTTGAGGACAGAAACCCCAAGAAGATGTGTCACGGTGATCCCACACAGCACATTTGTCCCCATGTCGACCATTGCGCTTCACATGCGCAACTTTGACGATTCCCCTGACTTGAATGTTTGCTCATACTCAAAGGCGAGGTGCACGCAGAACTCAGCAAAAATGCCGACCAACATGACGAGGTTCACGACACTAATCGCGTTGAGCCGGATGCCCCACACATCCATCGCAGCGAGGAGATCAATCATCATCATCACAAGCGTCTGCAAGATACACAATGTCGTTAGCATGGAAGTTGCTGTGCCGAAGATGAACGCAATGATGACGAGAAGCGCCGTGCCAACGTGTCCGACTGCGGTGTTGGAGATCTCCGCGTATTGTGTGTAGAAAATGAAGTAAATTGAATATGGATAGACATCAAACGCTGGTGGCTGCGCTTTCTTGCGGCATAGGCCCCACAGAAGTATTCAAAGCGTGCACCGCGCTGAGGTAGCTGCCAATGTAGTCCTCATTTGTTCGAAGTGCGATTGTCTGTGTGAGCTGGCGAGCACACTGAGCTGGCGAGCACACTGAGCTGGCGAGCACACTGAGCTGGCGAGCACACTGAGCTGGCGAGCACGATACGCGCAGCGAGCAGCAACATTGATTATGTGCATAGCGAGCGGAACAACGCAGTAAAGTATGGATGCAGGAAAAGCGCCATCAGGATGTTCTGCCTGTACTGTCAAGCAGTGCGCTCTGCAAACTGTGGCTTGATGCGGGTTAAATCGCCAAGCTCGGAAGTGTCCCTGAGCTCCACGGGGGCATTCACGCGGGTGAGCACCGACTTGAGCCTCTCCCAGTTCTGCATGAGGAGCACTTCAAGCATCGGCACAAAGAGAATTTCAACAGAGGCCAATAGGTAGGCCTTTTCATTGTGCGATTGGCCGTCTGCTTGTCTGTCGCCGATGCCGAGGTATTAGGACAGCCCAAGCGTGGAGGCAACGAGGAGGTCGGCCTACTTGTACTCGCTGTAGAAAAGGAGACTGCTCGAGTTGACACGGAGACCTATGCAGAATTTGTCGTCGACGTTTCCAGTGAAGAGGGCCTGGTGGTCAAGGGGCTTTCGAGTGAGCTTCGGGTCCTCCTCGCCTTGCAATCCAAAGTCCTGGGCAAACTGCGCATGCTTTTTGATGGTCTCGAAATTCACCTTGCATCATCTGTGCGTTTGCGCGATGCTGAGTGGCATGCTTTGCCAATATGTGCTCAAGAATATGCTTGCTGACAAGGCAAGTCGCGAGGTTGTCAATGCCAAAGGATGGGATGAGAAACGTGTTCGTGCGCTGCAGAGCTATGGGAAAGCGATCGAGGGCACCTGCTGCGTTCTCAACAAGCAAAATATTCGGCGCCTCTTGGAGGTTTCGAGCCACTGGCATTTCTGCATCCGCAGTTTGATCTACATCATTCATGAATGATCTTGCAAGTAAGCGAAATCGCGTCATCTGGTCCATGTTTGCTGTCTCAGTGATTGCTGGCAGGGTCTGCTGGAAATCCTGCTGTATGGCGAATGGCGACTGTGCGCTGCTCCGAATGCAATGTTCCATTCGTGCAGCCTTGGCCGCATTCTTGAATGCTTGTCGTCTTTGGCGGGTCATGTTGACTGCGCCTGACTTTGCTTGCATTATCTTTGATGACGGAATGAATTAACTTGAATAATTTGAATGAACATTATGGGAATTCAGGAAAATTAACAGATCCTGAAGCACTTCAGGCATGTCATCGCTATCTTCAATTCAAAAAAGTAGATTTGCTTATCTTCGGTGTGCACACTTTGTCCCTGTGCATTGCTCAGAAGCGCAATTTTCTAATACTTCAAGTATGTTAATCGGTACTTTTCCTCCGCGCTTTTATGCAACGTCGATGTGCTTCTCTTCCCACACAACTTGTGCTGACTCACCGCCGGTTTTGATATGATTCTTACTTAGCGTCAGCTGCAGTAGCAAAGCCGGAAAGAATACAAGCCCATGCAGTGCACCAGTCAGAATAATCGCCAAATACATCTTGAAATAGTAAATGTGGAACATCGCGCTTGGCAAGAAGTTGAGGACAGAAACCCCAAGAAGATTTGTCACGGTGATCCCACACAGCACATTTGTCCCCATGTTGACCATTGCGCTTCACATGCGCAACTTTGACGATTCCCCTGACTTGAATGTTCGCTCATACTCAAAGGCGAGGTGCACGCAGAACTCAGCAAAAATGCCGACCAATCGCGTTGAGCCGGATGCCCCACACATCCATCGCAGCGAGGAGATCAATCATCATCATCACAAGCGTCTGCAAGATACACAATGTCGTTAGCATGGAAGTTGCTGTGCCGAAGATGAACGCAATGACAACGAGAAGCGCTGTGCCGACGTGTCCGACTGCGGTGTTGGAGATCTCCGCGTATTGTGTGTAGAAAATGAAGTAAATTGAATATGGATAGACATCAAACGCTGGTGGCTGCGCTATCTTGCGCTTCGGCATAGGCCCCACAGAAGTATTCAAAGCGTGCACCGCGCTGAGGTAGCTGCCAATGTAGTCCTCATTTGTTCAAAGTGCGATTGTCTGTGTTCGAATGCTGCTGCCACCGAGACACTCTTTGAAACGATTTGGGGATTTTGTGCTTTTGTAGACTCCCCCGTCTATTTCCACGCGAAGATTGCCGAAAGAGAGCTCGGAGGGTCCGCTGAGTGTCTGTGGAAGAATGTACCTTTGCTTTTCATCGCCAACAAAACACCTCGCAAATCGAACCTCAGGGGCATACTGGAAGCCGCAAATCCCAGTGTGCGTCTCCTGACCACTTTCATGATCTAGCACTCCTTTGTGGAGGTGAACTGCCTGAGGAGCGGGATAAACAGCGCATCTGGTATTTTTCGTGCAACGAAGTCTTCCCGTGTGCACTGGAAGAGATCAAAGAGATTTATCTTTTTCGCGGCCTCAAGAGGAATATCGAGCGTCTTGCTCAGGAATGGTGGGTCTGCTCAAAGACAGCCGTTGCCCACAGCGTACTGCACCCGTTGACGGCTGAGGTGTGAGCGTTGTGACAAAGGTAGCAACGGAAGTCGTTGAACCAAGATGCAACGGATTGTGAGACAATATATGGTGTGTCAGCTTGGAGGCGCAGTGAGAGATCAGATATCACAGTTGACACTGTTGGGTCTGTCTAGTTCAGCGCGAGCTTGTGGTTAGTGACTTCACCGCCGACACGGGCGCTGAGGGCGCGATTCGAGTGCATGACAAAGTATACGGGTGGGCCAGTTTGGACAAACTTTTCGTATGTTTCAAAGTATCTCCGCAGGTAGTGCTTCACAGGGACAGGGTCCTTGAGGTCGAGACCGATGTGCAAGTTCAGCACGGTGAAGAGCAGAAGCAAAAGCGTGATCACAGGAAACGCAACGATGATCATGAGCCGATTGCGTGTGTTTTTGAGAATCTCGGGGGAGTAATAACGCGCCATGAATTTTCGTAGGAATCGGCCGAGGCCGATGAAGTCACGGTCACAGAGATACAACTGGAAATCATGCAGGTCAAGTTCGGTAGGAGGCTTTTCTGGGCTGAGCTTTTTGACCTTTGCATTGATTTTTTTGTTCAGGCCGGGTAGACGCGACTGCACTGCGTCAACGAGTCTGAGTGGGATAGATAGGAGATAGTCGGTGGCATCTCGTTCAACACGCAACGCATCGATCGCAAGAACGGAGATGAAGGCTGTCATTTGCAGAACGAGGTTGCTGGCGATCGCAACTGCAGTGAAGAATGAAAACGCTCGAACGGCCGGCATCGATGTGACAGTGCCAAGAGCGAAGGCAGATATTTTGCAAAGCCCAGCTAAGGTGAGCGATTCGCCAATTTCACTCACACACTCCGCGATGACGTCGATAACTTCATCGGGGGTGAGTGTATCACACTTGAGTGTGTATTTACGCTCTTGTGAAGCATTCCAGTAGGCCGTATTCAGGATGAACATGTTGTCTACGCCAATAGCAAGGAGCAGAAATGGGACAACATTGGTGATAATCAGGGTGAGGGAGATGCGGAAGTAGCTGCATATACCAAAGGAGATAAGCAGTGAGAAGCACACAAATATAACGCCACAGAGTGCTACGAAAGGCTTTGAGTGCACCCGATGGAAAAACTGAATTAACTGAAAAGTTTCTTTTCATGCTGACGTCATCAGCGTCGTCTTCAGAATTTCATCATCCTGAAAGGGATTTTGAATATTCTCTTTGGCTGACAGCTACCAGCGTTGATCCACCTTCGATGCCAGACTTTGAAATTGGCCATTGTCAATTGTCAAAGATCTTTGCTGCCAGCCCCAGTCATTGTCGGCACAGACTCAAGTCTGCTGCTAGGCATCGAAAACTAACTGCAAAGTTGTTTTCATGCCGTCTATGCAAGCATCATCAATGACAATTTCATTATCCTTGGACGGATCTTGAAATTGCCTGCAGCCACCAGCGACCACATGTTTTTGCTGCCAGAGTTCAAAAATTGGCTCCGGTCAGTTTTCAAACTCCTGGCCTCTGCTGCAACCACGCCGGCCAGCCAGACCAGCTATCCAGCAAAAGCAATGTCTATGCTGTTAGAGTTTTGGAACCGTCTCTGACCAGTCCAAGACTCCCTGCTGCCCGCTGCAACCTCGCCAGCCAGTCTGTTTATAAATCCTTGCGGATTTGTAAACTTTCAAGCATCGCTGAAGAAAAGATGGGCCAACGTCAGAGTCAATTGCCATCTTTCGACTTCGCATCATTTATGGATCTTTATGATCAAGTAAAGTTGGAAAAGCAACGGTGAAAGATGAAGAACAAAATGACTCACCAGCGGCTTTCCTTTTCTACGCAGACAACTACTGGACCAAACCCAGCTTAGTGGACTGTTTGCACGGCCACTACTATGGCTTTCCAGTTGTCTGCGACTGCAGCCTGTTCACCTGCGGCCAGAAGGACTTCTTCATGGGCGGCGCCCTCCACAAACACTTCGACTGGGTCCGCCTCTACTAAGGCGCATCCAAAGAGTGTTCAAAGAGTCCCTCCTTCTGCCCACTGTTGAAGAAAGCATCAATTCTGGACAAAGTCCGCCGCTTTTGCTACGGCTTTCTGGAGCACTACAACTGCGTCCAGATCTTCATGGACTGCAACCAGTGCAGCATGCTGGACGGCCTAGACTGCGGCCTCTGCCACTTCCTGCCTCACAGCGGCTACACTGCATAGCTCCAGGACTCCATTCCGATCGTTGCTAACTACGGCTTGCTGCCCATGCTTTGCTCTAGCATCAAGCCAACCAAGTCCAGCGTCTACGTCATCTTCAACCCCGGCAAATACATGGACTTCTTCAGCACCATGAAGCTCTGCCCATTGGAAGACGCCTCTACCCAGTTCCTCAAAAAGGCCTCAATCCCCACCCTCCTCCTTACTGTGTTCCTAGAGGTTGGTGGTGTACTAGGCCTATGGAAACCTGGGCGGCTTCAACAACTGCTTCTGCAACTTCATGACCATGTACGCCGTCATGCAGTTTGCCTCCTGGAAGATGTCCTCCGCAGACCTTCTCAGGTCTCCTGCCCTGCACCCCCCCCTTACTCTGCCCAGCAGTAAGAGGTCGGTGGTGTACAAGGCCAATGGCAACATGGATGGCTTCCCAACAGGCCTCTACCAGTACGTCGGTGAATGGGCCAACTTCAATCCCATCGCCGCCTTCTAGACTTTGCACTATCTGCAAAGATATGCAAACTCTATCTACGCTTCTTTCAACAGATCCAGAATGGGCAAGAGACGTAAACTTAAAGTTTACGTAACTCAAAGGGCCTCTTTTGGAGTGGCGTTCTGGAAGTGCAACCGCGCTCTTCCGCCTCAGCTCCACCCACTCTCTGCCCAGCCATAGGAGCCTCCTCTGGACTGGCCTTCTGAGAGCAGCTTCCTGGAGTTCAGCTCTGTACGGCGAGGAACTCAAGAAACTCCGCTGACACGGCCTCAGCATTTGCTCATTGTCATCCCGAGCTGCGTTCAATCCCATCACTGCAGCTATAACAGCAATTGCCCAGTGTCATCCCGAGCAGTGTCGTTTCTACCTCTGTCAACCCGAGCAAGTGGACATTGTCAACCCGAGCTGCATTCTTTTCGCATCTCCAACAATGACAACTTGCTCCATGTCATCCCTTTGACAATTTGACCTGGCCAAGGTCGCCTAGCTGAATGCCTGGAGCTTCTAGCGCCTCTGCAACAAGCACGGCCTCAACCAGCTCTACCTTGGCATCAGATAGATGAACAGTCCGATTGCGTACCTTCATCCTACCCCTCTGCCTCCTTCTTAGAGGCTTTGGATGGAGCGGCATCGAAAAGCGCCTTCAAAGACTTTGCCGTCTCTGGCATGGAAGCAGGGCAAGAACGCCTCTGCCCAACCCCCAACCAGCGGAGCTAATCAGCCCTGCCCTTCAAGTCAGCGCCAAATGGGAACATTAAAGTTTAACTTTAATGAAATATTTGGCAGAAATTCGATGCTTCTATTATCCTAAGGATGGATAACAGAAGAAGTCTCAAGAACTCTGGTTCTACAGCGTCTAACTAAGATTTGCTGACCCTCTAAACAGTGCAAATCTGCAAGGACTGCGGCTTCAAGGCCTCTGCCTACGGCTTTGGCTCTGGCTTCCAGGCCTCCGCCTCCCACAAGATGCCCATTGACTGCCACTCATTCCCAACCAATCGACCGATTGCCAAGAATGACACGTCAATAATCATCAACGGCCAACACATTTCCTCCCAGATCTTCAGCTACTGAAATGCATCTGGCACGGGCCTCCGGCCAACTTCTACTTGGCCTTGTTCATCAAGCTTGGCGGCATCTGGATCGCCCTCAACTGCGGCATGAACAAGGCACCGGCCTCCAGCCACTCTTCGACGGCCTGATTTGGCAGGCACAGGCCTTCGGCCACTCTTTGACGGCCTGATTTGGCAGGCACAGGCCTTCGGCCACTCTTTGACGGCCTGATTTGGCAGGCACTGGCCTTCGGCCACTCTTCGACGGCCTGACTTGGCAGGCACAGGCCTCCGGCCACTCTTCGACGGCCTGATTTGGCAGGCACCGGCCTTCGGCCACTCTTCAATGGCCTGATTCGGCAGGCACAGGCCTTCGGCCACTCTTTGACAGCCTGATTCGGCAGGCACTGGCCTTTGGCCACTCATCTATGGCCTGAACTGGCAGGCACCGGCCTACAGCCACTAGGAGTTCAGACTGTCCCTGCACTCCCATTCCAGCAGCCTTCCTCTGTGGACTCTGACTGCAGATGGAAAGTGCCAAACAACAGCAACTCAATCAAGTCTATCTGTCCCTGCAGTTCCCCTTCAGCAGCCTTCCTCTGTGGACTCCAACTGCGGGTGGGAATTGGCAAACAGCATGACTCAACCTTCAAGGGTCAACACCCCTCATCTCTAGCAGCCTTCCTCTGTGGACTCCGACTGCAGACTTGAGGATGACCACGACGCCGCATCTGTACTTCGCCTTTCTTTCACAGCAGCCTTCCTCTGTGGACTCCGACTGCGGATTGAACCATGAACTCAGATGCCAGCGGAAAGCCCCATCTAAGAACTACTAGGAGCCAGCGGGCAACAACTACTCAGCCTCTTGCTACTCAATCCATTGCCCTTATGGGGGGGAGGCGGAACGACTGCAAGGGCATGCCCTGCCCACCCTCTCCCACATTGCTGAGGAAGCGGGAAATAATCAGGTTTCAAGGCAGGGGCGGCCGACATGGGAGCGGCTGCCACGTGAGGGAGCTGGCAAAGCGCCCTTGTTCTTACTCACTTCGGGCAGTAGGCCCACCTTGTTACTCTGCAAGGCCTAAAACGCGTTTGCCACCTCGAGCCGTCAACGGATGGGAGGAGGATGCAGAGGAGAGCAAATTTGTCTTATGGGACTCTGAGTTGACGAGCACAGAATTCGCGACTGTGCAGGCCTACTAGGAGGCAAATGACAGCGCCCAGCCTACCAGGCGGCTGGTATCAACGCGGGAAGGAGTACGGAACACAAAACCCTCAGCCTCCGTCGAACTCCGCCAGGGGATGATTTGACAAGTGCAGACTACGAGGAGTCTGCTTAGCAGCCAAATTGGTGGCTGATCTCGTCAGTGCGGGCCATTAGGAGCCCGCCTTGCAGCCGAACTGGCGGCTGACTGGACGAGTGCAGACTACTAGGAGTCTGTTTAGCAGCTGACTACACGGCTGATCTCGTCAGTGCGGGCCATCAGGAGCCCACCTTGCAGCCAAACTGGCGGCTGACTGGACGAGCGCAGACTACTAGGAGTCTGCTTAGCAGCCGTCTACGCGGCTGATCTCATCAGTGCGGGCCAGTAGGAGCCCGCCTTGCAGCCAAACTGGCGGCTGACTGGACGAGCGCAGACTACTAGGAGTCTGCTTCGTAGCCGACTACACGGCTGATCTCGTCAGTGTGGGCCATTAGGAGCCCACCTTGCAGCCGAACTGGCAGCTGACTGGATGAGCACAGGCTACTAGGAGTCTGCTTAGTAGCTGACTAGGTGGCTGATTTTGTCGAGTGCGGACTACTACTAGTCCGCTTCGCAGCCAATGGCGGCTGACCTCAATGAGCGCGGACTACTACAAGCCCGCTTCGCAGCCAGACAAGTAGCTGATTCAAGCAGTGCGGACTACTATGAATCCGCTTAGCAGCCTAACTCATGGCTGATTTGAGTCAAGCGGACTCCTGATCGTCCGCTACGAAAGCCAACAACGACTGCCTCAAGAACGAAACTCATCGAAAGCCCTTGGAGTGATGCATTGCAACTGTTTCAAATAGTTTGTGGAGTGCACGGCGGCATACTTCAGCTGTCAAGAAGCGGCTAAAACCACCGCGCCAATTTGCTGCCTACCCAAGCCCATCCGCCTACTATTTGTCACCGGGCAAAAAACAGCCCCCTCAGCAGGCACCCCTGCACTGCACACTCCACCCCTCAGCGCGCCACACACACACCTCTCCTGCAAAACACCCCCCCCCTGCTCCAGCCAGCAGGAACCTGCTCTCCCAGTCTTCACAAGAAGGGCTGCAAGAAGAGAGGGCGGACTAATTGGCCCCCACTCCCCTCTCTCCTCCACAGGCCTACGTTTTTTGGCACAAGCTCTGAAAAAGCAGCCCCTAGAGAGCGCAAACAATGGAAGATTAATGACCTTCCTTACAACCACACGCTACTCCCTGCGCCTCTCTCCACAAAAAGCGGCCAATAAGGGATAGCAAGTGGGGACGTTGGTTGACTCCGCCCTGTAACCACCCCCCCCCCCCCCCACCTCTTCTTGCACACTCACAGGAAAGCGGCCCTCAAGCACCAACGCACAGGCCTTCTCCAGCGCTTAATGGAGACAAACGACGTCAAAAGTTCTCCACCAGCGCTCCACGGGACAGGCCCCCTCTAAACCCGCTTTGGACTCCACACACTTAGGGCCCAACCCCCTTTCCACCAACCCACTCCGTGGCCACGCCCCCGTGGGGGGATGATCGGGGGTACCCATCGGGCTACTTCAATGGCTTCAGTCATTCTCTCTTAAGAGCCCGCACACGCCCCACCCCAACCCCCCACCCACACCCCATCGCGCTTAACTTGCATCCCACCTATACGGCATTGACTCGTCCCCTCCACGGTCGTCGACGAACACGCTTCAGCAGGCTGGCTGGCTCTTCGCATCAGCCCACACATCCTCCTGGAGATATGTCCACCCAGTCCCTCCCGTTGCCGACAGGAGATGACATCAACATCGGGTCACTCCACGAGGAAGACAGAACGAGTAACGGGCCGAGCGGGAGACATGCGTCCCCCACCAATGAGCCCGCAGCCCTGGAGAGTCAGGATCAGTCCGGATCCAGGCGGAAAGGACGAGACCTCCTTGACCTGCTGAGGAGAGGCAACGACCAGATGGAGGAAGACAGAATGTCTCCTCAAAGACCACCCAACCACGGAAACAATCCAACAAGAAAAGAACAGGAGCTCTTGGAAAAGGTGGAGACATTGGAGAAGACCTGTAGAGACCTCTGACGACAGCTGGTGGACACGGAAGCCGAGAAGGAGAAATCTGGAGGAATTCCGAGCAACGGCTTCGTCATCAATCACAAGCAGGCCGAGCGATTCGATGCCACATTTGAGAGTCTCAGAAGATTGCGTCGGATCAACCCTGCACTGCAAGACACGTACAAGCAAGTACAATCACTGGTGGCCATAGTCAACGGACTGCCAGATGTGGACAGACTGCTGAAGACACCGGAAGAATCGGATCGCTCCCAACGCTCAGAGCCTTGAGGCGTACTGTCTTTGGTAGCCAACCCGCGGGGAAGAGGAACACGGGGCTGCGCTCGGCACCTGATCGGAGGCGCCGTACACCGAGTCTCCCATGCTGGCAGAAAGGATCGAAGAAGTCACCCTGGATGGACACGATCCCTCCCCACGACACACCTCCCATCCCCAGGACACTGATGTCCGACCACTCAACCACATCACCTCCCCACCCTCCCTACCTACCTTGAGTACCGTGTACTTCCCCGAGTCATGATCAATGCAACAGAAGAATCGCGCGACCTGGAGACCTTCCGCCCATGCGACTTCACTTAACCTTTTCCCAATCAGAATTACTGCGCGACATTCTCTCTTGTCTAAACAAGCTAAATCCCATTATAGCCAGCAGACAGGACCATTGACGGCCTCCTCGGATCCATTCTCCCAGACAGACGGGCATCAGAGAATATCACCATGGCTGCTCAACCCATCTTTTGCTGCTCCACCTGCCAGAACATCTTTGAGACTTTTGAAAAGATTGACTGCAACAAGTGTCAGCAACACTACTGTCTCTACTGCTCCCGCGGCAACCTGGACCAACTCCTCGGGCCTGACGAGGCGGAGTTGACGATGTCGATCTGCCAGAAGCTTCTCAAGAACAGCTCAGCAAGCTATGACTGTCCCGGATGCGGCCCGGTGGAGGACTCTGCTCCGCTCAACATTGTGGAACAATTGTTCCTTCAAGGCGTTTTCCACCCCAAGAATGTGGCAGCGCTCCTCGCGGAGAAGGGAGACAAATGGAAGATCGCCACCTTCGCCATCTGCGATGCCCTCTACCGAGAGACGTGTGCCCTACGCAAGCTCCAGGATGACCGAGCACCACCACCCTTTGTTCCCATTGACTATGACTTGGACGACTCCCAAGACGCCCTCCACTGCCCTGCGTGCTTCATCGGACCCATTCCTCGTAGCACACCCATGGCGCCCAAACAACGCTATAATGACTCAGACCATGAGCTACCATCCCACCAAATCGAACACAAGGTCAAGACACCAAAGATCGATGAGGCACCACTACATTGCCTCTACCGAGACATGACTTGGCTCTCTGATTGCATAGCCTTGGCTCAAGCTCATCTAGACCTACTTGCGGCAAACGACCAACGCCGCCCTGGCTTTGAGGAATGGTGGCTTCAACTCTTATACCGCAGACAAGAGGTCCTCAATCTAGCAGACAAGGCCGCCGCAACTCATGTCAAGCCAGCTGCCGCGGCAATGTTGGACCTAGACACACCTCGATTCACGGACA
>JASANA010011615.1:0-29774 GCA_030248095.1 Ptycholaimellus sp. GST1_10
AAGCTTTATCAAAGGTATTATTAAAGAAGCTTGTCCTGAAATCCGCTTTTTGCCACTATCTTCCGGACTTTTGTTGGCTAATGCCGTCCCATCATTCTGAGAGCTAGCAAAAAGTTGACTCATTCGTGTATGACTTGGAGGTAAGAAGAATGACGGAGGAAGTAATACCCAGCAATGCCATGGGTTATGCCTACATTCTTTGGGTCTGCCTGTAGAAGTGAAACAGAAGCGGATGTAAGAGAAGCATGGAACAGGGTGTCATTTGCGTGTGGCCCTATGGCCTTTGCGTTCTAATCATGCTCCAGCCGGAGTTCCGAGCCCGCCCAGCCTACAAACTCATGCTCTTCATGGCCGCTGTTGACTTCGTCCAGGTTTACCGTTTTGATTATCTGCTTTTTAGTTTTCTTTCTCTTTGAATGCTACGGATATGATAGCCCAAGAAAATTGCAGATAGTAACCGGCTGTTTTGTGTGGGGCGCGGCATCCGTAGTGGGCATTTCTATCGCCAGTCACTACACTCTGGTTTGACTCCAGTTCTATTGCGCTGGCCTCCTGACAAGAGAGGAAGGCTGGTTGAAGCTGAGCTACGCCGGGCTAGTGGTGGCCTGTTTCTGGTACGCTACTTGTCTGCTCAACGTTGTCCTGGGCCTCAACCGCCTCGTGGAGATGACCAATGATTCGTTGGCGCAAGCTCTGTTTCACGGTGGGACATCCTTTGCTCCCGCTTCTCATCCGGTCCATGCATCCAAGGCAAGCGGGTGTACGCCTGGCTGGCGGCCATTGTGCTGAGTTGCAGCGTTTTCTGGCTCCTCTTCTCCACGCCCTGCTTCACTGTCACCTACAATCCACGTTTGCACCTCTTGCCCAGATCATACATTGATAGCGTCAGAAAAGTCGTGCAATTGCATGCAACCAAAAATGCAAACATTAGTATGGATCACATGTATCCCTACTAAAAATGGAACCCCCCGGGAGTTGGTTAATTTTACAGCCCCCCCCCCCTTCCCCACCCCCCACCCCCCGGTCTGGTTTTTCAAGTTCAAAGTTGGTTGGTTGGTGCTCGATAACCCATTCCCTTTCTAGTACAGGAAAATCTTTGATTTTTTTCTCAAAATACATATTTCAAACTGAAAAGACTGCACACGTTTGCAAGCTTACCTTGATAGATTCATCCCTTATCATCTAAACTTTTTACTGCTTTTGGTTGGTTTATCTATGTGCAGAGCTGGGGCTAAATATGGTGGACGTGCCGTGGCCAAACGGGCGCTGCGCCGAGGCCCAGAAAGGCCTGCTGACCATCCGCCTGCTGAACAGCCTCTTCGTGCTCCTCCTGCCCGGCATCTACATCGCCGTCGTCCTCGTCCTCCGCCGCCAGATCGGCGACGTCACCAGCCTCGCCCACAAGGCAGCCCTGGCCAAGGCTGGAGGAGGAGAAGGGAATGGGAGTCTTGGAGGAGCGCTCGGTGGTGCTGCAAGCGACGGCCATAGCGGGGCTCACGATGGCAGTGTGCGTCTGCTACGTGACTGTGCCCTACCTCCCCTGGCTCCCGCCCGCCACCTGGGCTGTCGTCAACTGGATCTGGCTCATCATGCAGGGTCCTTTCCACACTCCGCAGCTTTATCCTTCACGGGTCCTCTTGTGCAGGAGGCAACGGGTTCATCTACCTGGCACTGAATGCCAGCCTCCGCAATGCTGTCTGGGCCCTCCTCAAGCCACTCCATCGCTACCAGACACAGGGTCAACATAGGCTCAGCTTTGTCATATCCGACCGAATATGCAGAATGTTTGGAGTGGAACCGGGCAACACAATCACCACTGGCAACAACCGATTGGCCTGGAATACGGCTACGGAAACCTAACTGAGTGATAGGACACGACTTTCATCTGTTTAGTAGGACCACCTAAATGTCTGGCTTTAGGGCAATACTCTGCACATTGCACATCCTTCGACGGGGAAGATTAACCTTCATCGGAGCAACTCTTTTTCTATTTGCACAATTGTTAGCCATACGAGTCTTTCAGTTTCGAACGGAAGCAATGTATTTTATAATACTGACCTTTTTCATTAATTAACCATCTATTTTATGTTTTCGGCTTAAAAATCGATATGTGAAAAAAGTTTTTCGAGATGCTTAAAACTTTTTTTGGAAAATTTAATCAGCATTTGAAAGCACGGCTGACTTCCTGACCTCATTTCCCCCGCCCATGAGAGTCCCCCCCCCGCAGAAAGCCTGCCCAAGAAAGTTCCCTCCCTATGAAGATCTGGCATTACTCTGAAAATTTGCTGGGGGAAACGAGGCGTCATAATGTCTTGGGGGCAATAGACGTCGATTTTGACGCCTAGTTTCACCCCCAAGACATTTTCTCCTATTTTTTTCATTTTTTAAAGTTTTTGGCTTCGTTTTAGACGTTTATAGTGGCTTAGTATCCCAAACACACCAGGGTTTACTAGTCCTATACTGTGTCGAAGTCTTATCAACTAGGGGACGAGTAAGAGCAGGGTGTGTGGGAATAGGTAAGTTACTATAGTGGGCCATATTTCGGGGGGGGGCTTCATTAGGGGGGGTGGAGGTGGGGGTAGTCGCTTGGGGGGTCAGCCGGCGACACTCCATGGGGGATTTCTATGGGGGGACTAGGTGTCAGACTTTAACAGAAGTGAACAGTCAGAAAAAAGTTTGTTGCTTACATTCTTCATCTAAAACTAAAACCTCAGCTAGATTAAATATCTTTTCGCTCAATAATTGAAATGTATCTTTGTGTTATTACGAAAGCTTTTTCCAGTTGAAACGCTCCAAAGGTAGACAGCGATAGGGTGATTAATCAGCAGGAATTGAAGGCCATGGAAAGCTCAAAGAGCCGGCGGAAAGCAGGCCGCTCGACACTCCGTAAAGGAAGCATAGGAGCCCGCCTCCCCGTGACAGGCGAAGATGCCGATGCACTGCTTCTCGCCCGGAAACCTGGAGGGAGTTTGTGGCAAGTAAAAGCTGCTTTCTAGAGTGGAAGGGATATAGGAGAAGAGACCAGACAAGCGCCAGGTCAGCTGGCGTGAAGGCCTCTGCAGCGCAGTTGTCCAGGATGTCGAACACTCGATTTATTTCATTCCCGCAGACTGAGGCGCTCTCTTTGCCCAGCGTAGCCAGCTGGCAGTGATGATGTTTCGTGGCCTGCTTATTGAGGTAGAGGGGAAAGAAACCGGCAATACGAGTAGAACTAGAAGGCGGAGCATGGTTCGATGTTGCCGGTAGATAGTAGACGGTTTCAAGTTATGCCAGATTAGAAGGCTTGTGTGGGTGGAGCTGATGGAAAACTGGATGTGTCAGAGGCAATGAGCACTGCTAATTCAGTTGGCTGCGGCCCAGGCATTGTGCTCGCTAGATCCTACATTGGCACTAGTCAATTTGAAATTTCTGCTAAAAAACTAAATTATGAATCAACCGGATACATCCATCCCATTGGGATTGGCAGTAAATAGAATTATCCCCTAAGGGAACGTAGTAGAGGAAACAAAACTTGTTCGCATACTTTCTCTTGGAAAACATGCGATGGGACAATCAAAGTCAAATTTACAAACGTCTCACAATGCCGAGATAAATGCAGGTTTAATGCAATAATTTATTCAAATACATTGTAATGTGCTAAGGTTTCAATTGAACAAACTTTTTGAATCAGGATCATCCATGTAGCCGATTAATTCGCAAACTTATTAATTAATCATATATCACTAAGCAAAATATATTGTCTCAGTTTGCGTTGCGAAGCAGGTCATCAACTAGAGTTGTAACTGAGAAAATTTCCCCTTTCCATTGTACTTTTGAGTACTAGAAATACGAAAATTGCAATTTTTCAGTTCTTATTACATTTTTGCGCGGCCGAAGGCCGCCTGCCGCAGAGGACAGGCCAGCAAATTCCAGAGGGCGAAGGGTATGGGCACGGAGGCCCCGGACAGTGGTTTGGTCATTATCAGGAGCTCTTCAATTCTTCACTCTTCATATGGTTGTGAACAAAATACAACCATTCTGAATATGGTTGTAAACAAAAACAACTACCATTCTGAATAAGGGGTCTGCCCAAATGGTGTACACATTGATATTCGACCTTGCCTGGCTCTTTATGACCAACATAATCACCCATTGCTTCAATTTGAAGCATTTTCAACATGAACTGCTCTGCTTGCAGTAGCAATGAGGCAAGAGCATCATTGCCCATCCATCTGAGCCGGGTTCACTTGGGGCAGGTCGACGGTCTACCCAAATGGTGTTGCGCGGACTGCAATTTCATCAGCAGCCATCCTTCTGAGGCCGTCAATCACACCATTTTTCTGCAACACACAACTACTCTTAACCTGCCTTCAGATGCACTCATTCAAAGCCTGAAAGAGGTGCAGTTTTTCATCAGCGAAAACAAGAGGTCTTCGATCAATGGAACGATAGAAATGGCCGTAAAATATTCTGCGCCAATTTCGAAAACTCCGCTGAATTCTAAAAGCATGGAGAAGGCAAAAAAGGCTACGCATATCCATACAAAATGTGCCAGCGAAATTGCGGACACACCCATTTGCAAACGATGCTCCAAACAGCTACAGCTTTCTTTCTTTCTTTCTTTCTTTTTAGTCAACCGTCATGACGGGAAATGCAACTGATTCACAAACAAGGTGATCAGAGTGTAGAAAAGAGAGAAGCGGCTTTAGTGGGGGCTGTCATGTGGTGAGGCCTGGGTCTTCGTCTAGGAGCAACCGCACGGCAGCGAGGAAGGGCCCGCGCCTAGCCCCGGCTTCCACCGCAGTCAGGCGCCGCCACCATACAGCCACCCTACCCGGCCAGTGCTCCACTCCCTCCACCCTCCCTGCCCCCAACGAGACAAAGTGATGGCGGCCGCGGAGATTGGCGTTTAAGAAGGGGAAAATGATTGGGCATCCTGTCCAGGACTGTTGCTCAGTTGGGCTGGGAGCTGTTCCTGGCTGCATGCGAGTGAGGCATATTTTGTAGCATTTCTGTATTAGTGACAGATCAGCGATCATGCGCCTTTGTTTCAGTGTTTCAAGGCCTAAGTGGTCCAAGCGCCCAGCATAGCCTGTGGCTGGAATTTGCATGCGGCAGCGCCTGAAGATGTAGCGAGTGAATTTCCTCTGCACTGCCTCCACCCGCTTGGATTCTCCTGCAGCTGAGGGGGACCAGACTACCGATGCATATTCCACATGCGGGCGAATGTAAGTGGTATATGCGCGAGTGAGGAGGCGGGGAGAGGCAGTGTGAAGGGCTTTTTTGATGAGATGGGCAGCAAAAGTAGCTTTGTTAATTGCTGAAGTTATGTGAGCTGAAAACTTTGAGGAGGAAGTGAGTAGCAGGCCTAGGTCCCTTATTCCAGCCTCTGGGGCCAGAGGGATTTCGCTGCCATTTAAGCTGAAAGCTGGGCAGGGACCTTGGCCTACTCGGTACCTGGTGCATTTTGTTGGCGCAAGGGTAAGTTGCCAGGCCTTTGCCCAGGCCTCAATCGTTTCTAGGCCTAATGTGATGGCAGCAGGTGAGGTGGATGCTATGCGCACATCGTCAGCGTATGCCCAGTTTCCCAGGTTAGGAATTTGAGCTAAGCGGTGCATGAGGGGTAGCATGTAGAGATTGAAGAGGATGGGCGAGGAGGAGCCGCCTTGCACAATTGACGAGGTGACCTCAACAGGCTGAGATAGAGCTTGGCCTACTTTCACCTGAAAAGATCGTTCGCATGCAAACTCACTTATCCACCTGATGACTCTGTGCCCAATTCCGGCTGCAGCTGCAATGTGGAGAAGCTTAGGGAAGGTGACTGAGTCAAAAGCTCTCGCGATATCAATGTTAATCACATCCACAGCTTTCTTGCTATGCAGGCCCTGGGACAGAAAAGCCTGGAATGCGAGTAGAGAGGTGCTGGTGGAGCGGCGTGGGCGAAATCCATGCATTGAGGGGGGTAGGATGCATGCATTCTCCAGGTATTTGTTCAGCTGCCTAGCCAAAATTCGATCAAACACCTTGAGGAGGCAAGGAATGAGTGAGATGGGCCTATATGAGCTGCACACACTTGCCTCGCCCTTGCGCTTATAGACGGGGTGGACGTATGAGCTTTTCCACTGGCCTGGGAGGGTTTTGGTGACTAGGCAGAAGTCGAAGAGGGTGCGAAGCGGTAGTGCTAGGCTGCTTGCTGCTGCCTTAATGAAAGCTGGGGGAATTCTGTCAGGGCCACATGAACGCTTTGGTTTGAGGGTTTTTAGGGCCTTGGCAATGTCAGTCAGCTCAAAAGAGAGCTCTGTTAGGGGCGGGTGGATGCTGGCTGTTGATGGGAGTGGCTGGAGGGAGGGAGGGTTAGTGCTGCTGGCAGGCATGCCAAAAACAGGTGGGAGCCTGCCGTCGTCTGTTTGAAGGGCGCTGGCAAATTGTCTGCTAAACAAGGCTGCCTTTTCGGCATCAGAGTAGGCCAGGGAAGGCTGCTGGAGGGAGGGGGGAGTGGCTGTAGGGTGACAGAGAGGAGGGATGGATGTGCCCTTCTTTCCCGTCCGCTGAGAGATCAGCCTAAAAAGGGGTGGGCCAGTGGAGAGGGGAGCTCCGGGGGCAGGGCGCAGGAGCCTTTCATCTTCCCGCCTGAGGTCCCTGACAACAGCTAGGCGTAGAGCCTTGCAGAGGCGGCGATAGGCCCGTTTACTGCGCGGGGATTTGTGACGCCCAGGAAAGAGCCGCCATCGTAGGCTGATGAAATGCCTAGTGCGCTTGGAGAAGGGGCCGGGGCGCTGGTTAGGGGGTCGGGGCTTACATGCAGGGACAGTTGCCTCAGCGGCTTCTCCCAGAATTAGTTCTAGCAGCATGCAGTAGTCTGAAGGTGAGCTACAGAGTCCAGCTAGGAAGTCCCAATCAATGCTGCTGAGGAATGAGTTTAATGCGACCCTGTCCACTCTATGCCATAGGCGCCCAGGGGGGGAAGAGGAGGGAGGCAGAAGAGGAGGCTGGCCGAGGAGGGGGGCTGGCAGGCAGAAGGAAGCCATGACCGACCTGTGGTCACTGAGGATCAGCTTGGGCCCAACAGCCACCGCGGGAGGCAGGAGATCAGAGGTGGTCAGCAGGAGGTCTAGGAGGCGCTGTCCCCGCGTTGGAGTCTTCACGTGCTGAGTCAGGCCGGCTGCTGAGGCCCAGAGAAGCAGCTGGCGACCGCCAGTTGATGCAGCAGTATGTGTGTCCCAGGAGATTTCAGGGAAGTTCAGGTCTCCAGCAATGACAGTTGGGCAGTGAGGAGGGCCATGAAGCAGTGCCGAAACTGTTGTCAGTGCAGGCTGGAGTTGATCTGAGGGCAGATTTGGTGGGCGGTACCAGCAGATGAGGCGAATGGGCGGGGTATTGGGTGCAATTGAGACGTAGGCAGCACAGATCTCAGGGGGGCAGTGGGGTGAAATGGTGGTCGTTGGGCAGGGACAGCCGTGAAATCGCTTAGAGATCAGGATGCACACACCGCCGCCTTTAGAGTTGCGGTCTTGTCGGTAGACATGGAAGTGCTGGGAGGGGTCAAAGAGGGAGAAGGGGATCTCAGGGGCCAGCCAGGTCTCACACAGGAGGATGGCATCGAAGCTGTCGGAGGCGAGCAGTGCTTTAAACAGTTGCAGTTTAGGCCTAGTGGGGGAGCTAGAGCGGAGGCCTCGTGCATTGAAAAAGAGCAGGCGAAAAGGAGGGGCAGTTGGGCATGAGTTTGTTCTCAAAAATTCGGCTGTGACTGGGGGGCCTCTGGGAGAGAGAGGGTGGCGAAAGAGTTCTTGGTTGTGGCCGGCTGGCTTGAGGCTGTGGCTGGGGGCACCGAGGAGGAGCCCTGGGTTTGGCGGTTCATTTCTTCAGCCCAGTTGAGAGGGGCAGCAGGGTTTGGTGTGTGGAGAGGGGCTTCGGGGGTCGCGGGGGAGGGGTTGAGAGGGGCAGCCGAGGGGAGCGGGCCGGAGGAGGAGGCTGCGTTGATTGCAGGGGCGGTGGCTGTGTCTGTCCAGGACCGGTCGACTTGGCCATTGGAGATTTTGAGGAGTGGGAATCCCGGGCGGCGGTAGTGGATCTTGTAGACTGAAGGGGAGTCTGGTGGGAGGGCTGACGTGAGCTCCGCTCGCCTGGCTGCACGGGCTTGGAGGAGGGCAAGCTCTTGGGGGGTTCGGTCAGGGCGGAGGAAGACGCCGCGGAAGCTTTCGGAGGAGGCGAGGGCTTTGGCGTTGCTGAGCACTGCTGCCTGGCTTGCTGGACTGTCGAGAACGATGCGGAGGGGTGGAGGAGAGGGGGGAGAGGGGGGAGGGGGGCCACCACCTGCTTTCCGGAGATTTGCTTTCACCCGGTTGGCAGAGGTGACACGGGAGGAGAAGCGGAGGCCGAGGGTGTCCAGGAGCTCTTCTGCCAGCTGTCGAGGGTCTTCGCCATCTTCTGTCTTGAGGCCCACAGCAATGTCTGTGCGTACTCGTTCCTCCTCTTTCTCTTTCAACTCAAGCTGTTGGCATAGAGAGGCTGGTGGACGGGGGGCCTTATTTGGAGCTAGGCTGGCTGCAACGGCGGCATAGGTGGTCTGGGGGCGGGGGGGCTGGAGCAGGAAGGTGGAGATGGCGTCGATCTTGGCCTCCAGTGCGTCTAGGCGGGGGGAAGGCATGCGTGGCTCAAGCGTGCGGGGCACGTGAGTGGCTGGCTGACCAGACGGGGTGGCGGCGGTGTTGTCCTTGGAGGCTGGGCCCTTGTCCTGGCAGAGAAAGCAGACTGGCTTGAGAAAGGGGAGGCGAAGGGCTGAGCTGAGGCGTTTGTAGGCGAGGTTCTTGCCCATGGTGCAGTCCATGCAGTAGCCCTTGCTGCAGGAGAAGCAGACGATCCCGTTTAGCTGCTGGCTGGAGATGTCGGTGTGAATGGGGCTGTCGCAGGAGTCGCAGTTGGCAGACGGAGGAGGCAGGGCCGAGTCAGATTCATCTCCCAGCTTTCGTTTCTTTGTTCGAGGGCTTTTATTTTTCCCCATGGAGGGAGGGGGGCGTGAGCGAGTAGGCACGCACAGTGAGTGAGGCTACGATCAGAGAATTTGATGCTGATGAACCGGTTCCGTTCCGTATTGGCATCATCAGAACAGTCTGTGAAATATTTTAGATTGGACCAGCAAAAGACATGGGCAAGCCTTGAAGCAAGCGAAAACATTTATAATTGTAAAGTCAATGATGTTTTGCTTCTTTATTAACGGCATATGTTTGAAAATAGCGCGAACTTATATTATTCGTTTGCCTGGAGCGGCGCGGGTGGAAGCGCAAGGAAGCTCGGAATTTCATGGGTGGCCGCATTTTCTTGTGTCATCAGGAGAGTTCCGATGTGTCTAGAGCAGTGGCGGATATAGGGGGGGGGGGAAGGGGGAGACTAATTATTATATAGTGGGTTATACTAACCCAAAAAGTATCTCTTATCTATATTTTACCTGCGATTGAAGTAGGGGAAATTTTTTTATTTAGCTTAATTTGAATTCTACTTGCAACTGAAGTGGATGAAATTTTTTCTTAGCAAAAAAATAAGTTTTATATCTTAGATTGTGAACTTTGTGCACTGTAAAACTATCGTCAGTCCAATGTAAAACTGGATTAATTAATGATAAGAGAGCACCTGGCCAAAATACTAATAAGTGTATTTGAAATCTGAGGTCCCAAAAAAAGTAAAATGTAGCAACATTTTTAAAAAATATGCACAGCAAAAAATTTTTAACTGACTCTGCTACCTATCTCCATTGCAATTAATTGCAATTGACTACAAAAAATATGCCTCAGTTTAATTTCACCTACATATGATAGTTTTCAAAAAATAGACAAAAATTTGGACTTAAAATTTTAAAAAAAAATTATATTTCAACTAATGGGTAAAGTCTGCAAAATTTGGGAGCCAACTACATTTTGACCAAATAAATTGTCATTAAAGTAAGGTGCTCTCTTATCATTAATTAATCCAGTTTTACATTGGACTGACGATAGTTTTACAGTGCACAAAGTTCACAATCTAAGATATAAAACTTATTTTTTTGCTAAGAAAAAATTTCATCCACTTCAGTTGCAAGTAGAATTCAAATTAAGCTAAATAAAAAAATTTCCCCTACTTCAATCGCAGGTAAAATATAGATAAGAGATACTTTTTGGGTTAGTATAACCCACTATATAATAATTTCATCCACTTCATACAGGGGCAAGGCCCCTATGCATGGAGACGAAGATGGGATTGGTGATCAGCTGCTTGTTCACCACGGCCTGGTGGAAGCCCATGAAAAACATACCATAATCTACATCCCAAATTACCTATATGATGCTAATTGTAGGGTCAAAAACCCTTTAATATGCCTCCAGATGAAGTTGATGATGGGCTGCTTGTTCACCACGGCCTTGTGCATGCCCATGGAGACCAGGTGGAAGCAACTGGGTGCCAGAATCGTAATCTACGTCCAAAAATGCCTATATGGTGCCTTTTTAAGGCCAAAACAACCTATAAAATGCCTGAAGATGAAGTTGATGATGACCAGCTTGTTCACCATGGCCTTGTGCATGCCCATGGACACCTGGTGGAAGCAAACGGGTGCCAGAATCGTAATCTAGGTCCAAAAATACCTATATGGTGCTATTTTATGGTCAACTACACTAGAAAAACATCACAAAAAACTTCATAAACATCAGAAAAAACATGAGAATACTGGATTTCTACCCAAAAACTTGATGTTTCGACCTAAAAAACGCGGAAAATGCAGAAACTAGGGGTGCCATGACACTCAGCGGCATCGATTTACCCTAGAACCGTTGAGATCCACACCCCAGATGTTGCCCAAGTGTCTGCAACACTTGCTGGACGGACGGACGGACGGTCGGTCGGACGGTCGGTCGGTGTGCGCCCGGACACCGGACATTTTTTGTAAAAAGTTTTTTTGAAATAACTTTTTTAATAAGGCACTAAAAAATTTTTGTCCAAAGAGGACCCCCCACAATTCGACCACGGCGGGTCGATTGAGCCTATTTGCAGCGCTCTCCGACGTCTGTGTGAAGAGCTACAGCCTGCCAAACTTTGGGAAAGCTGCAATTGGTTGTGTTGCTCGATAAGAGGGGCTTGGCGCTACCGCTCCGCTAACGCTCCGCTCGCGCAAGCCCAATATAGTACTAATTGACCAATTTATTGGCCAATTTTTGAGTTTTTAGGGCCTAATTTCAAAAAAAATTTCCGCAACACAAAAAATTTTCAAATTTCTTGCCAAATATGCAAAATTTTAAAAGTTTTTTCCACTTTATTTGCAATTTAAATTGAAATTTTTTGCGCGCTTTGCATGCACCTAGCTAGGGAATATGAAAAAATTTTCACCCAGATTTCCCCCCCCCCCCCCGAACCAAAATCCTATATCCGCCACTGGTCTAGAGGCACCCGTTTGATTGTTGCCTGACAGCATGTGTGAGATGGATGACTGATAAGGATTAAGATGAATTTGACTAATTTTGACGCCTAGCTCTCCCCCCCCAAGACATAATTTCACCTAGTTTCACCTAGTTTCACCAAAGCCGTATCAACTAGGGGACGAGTTAGCGCACTGTGTGGGTAGTAGGTACAAGGTATTATCGGCTATCGCCAATAGATGCGCGGCCTTGTTCACCTTGTGACGCATTGGAATGAATAATAAGCAAGTCAGCTCAATAAATGCTACAATGACAAACAAAAGTAAAATGCCACAAATTGATCTAGGTCTATTTTGGGTTTCTGAGGCATTTAAATGATAAACAGCAATCTAAATAATAATCAATAATTAATACAAGTAAAATTTAAATTTTCGAAATATTTTCGAATTTCAAGGTCTCCATTTTTGAGGTTTTTTGACCATAAATCAAGAACCAATCAAAATGGCGTCAATCCCACAAAAACGTCCCGAGCCACCACCCAGATGGACCTTCATGCAAAAAATCAGCCAATTTCAGTGAGAAACCGAGGAGTACGGGCTGCGGTACCACAAACATATATATATATATGCGGACAGACGGACGAAAAATGGGGTAACTGTTAAAGCAGGCCTTGGCCGCCTGCCGCTCCGGGCAGGGCGCCAGAGCTCCTCCAGCCTCCGGGCATGGGTGCTACGGCCCCTTCGCTTCGTCTAGCATGCTTTGCATGCTAGGCTACGCTCCGGGGCCTCCGCACCCATGCCCTACGGCCTCCAGAGCTCTGGCTGCCCTGCCCTTCGCGGCAGGCGGCCTGCGGCCGCGCAAAAATCTTGGGGGGGAACCTTCATGGGGGGGAAACTTTCATGAGGGGGGGGGGTTCTTGCTTGGGGGGAACTCTCATGGGGGAAACTAGGTGTCAGTCCAAAACTCTTGGTTGGCCCAAAACAGGCTTGTTTTGCCGGTAAAATCCTTGGGTTGATTATGGTCATCAGCCAAATCTGGTAATATCGGCAAGTCAAAAGCAAACCTCTTTTCTTCAAAATAAATTAATTGCCCAGGATTCAAATCTGATATTTGATGCTATGTAATTTTCCAGCAGGATTGTTATCAGCGTTTTTTCCATATTGTTTAGATGCTATCAACCGTGTGTCCAGCAGAATAAAACAAAACAAATATTTGATAACTGGTACCATCGGCAAGCAAAATGTGGTCTCTTTTCTCCAAATTTTGTAATTGCCTCGAGCAAAAAGTCAAGGAAATACATCTACTACTAGTGGAATCTGCTGCTTGGACAGTTGCATTTTGTTTTTGGCGCGCAGTTCAGTGTCTCTTTCCATGCGCGCCAAAAACAAAATGCAGATGACGCAGCAGATTCCACTAGTAGTAGATGTATTTCCTTGACTTTTTGCTCGAGGCAATTACAAAATTTGGAGAAAAGAGACCACATTTGGCTTGCCGATGGTACCAGTTATTTCTTCCACTTTTAATATAGTATAAAATGTATAAATACAATTTTAAATTATTCGACAATTTTTGAAAAAAAAAAATAAAAAATAAACTTATTAAAAAACTATAACAAAAAGAAAAGAATGGAAAATTAAAAATACCATGCAATTTATTGGCTAACTAACGTAACATTTTTTGTGAAATTTTCATGACTTTTACTTTTACTTTATGGGAGAAAAGAGATTCACATTTGGCCTGCCGATGGTACCAGAAATTTATTTCACTATAGTATAAAATGTATAAATGAAACTTTTTTTATTGTTGGTTATGTATTATTTTATATTAAGATATTATTGGATAAAAAAAATAAATAAAAAATAAACCTTTTTAAAAAAATATAACAAAAAGAATATCGATTTAAAAATCAAGAAATACAATGCATATTTATTGGCAAAATAACATATTTTTGTGAAATTTTCATGATTTATACTTAGGGCAATCGATTTTGGGGAGAAATCTTAATGTCATAAAAGAGCTTTAATTTTGGCCTGCCGATGGTACCAGTTGTTTTCTCAACATAAAATTTCCAAAAAAAACTGATTGTCTGAGAAGGATTCGAACCTCCCAGTTTTACCCAACTGTCCAATCGCTTAGACCACTACACCACTGGTGCATATGCCTGTTTGATCAACTGAAGACTTATGAATAAATAAATACATGAGTCCCAGGGACCCGGGAAGGGGGGAAAGGGGGAAGAAATGAATACCTACTATCGTTCATTGAATAGATGCGGAGCAGAAGGAGAAGAAGGAGAAGGAGAAGGAGAAGGAGAGGGAGAAGGAGAAGGAGGAGTTCGGACAAATGGTTTTTTGCAATTTTCATTGTAAAAACATTTGTTTTTTGCAAAAGTCAAAAAAGAAACTATAGTCTATTCGATGTTGCTCATTCCAATGGAAAAAGAATTAGAACGATTGGAGCATTCTGTGACGAGCAGCAGCCTTATCAAAATTAAGATCTAGCAATAACCCCGAAAACGTACACCTGGGTCGAAAAGAGGGGCTGGGCGCTGACACTCCGCTAACGCTCCGTTCGCGCCAGCCCAATAAATTCAATCATACTTTGATGCATAATACAAAAATGAAGTGTCCTCATTGCTTCATGCAAATAGCCAGATCCCAATTTGCAAACCATGTAACTCGTATTCATGCTGGAAGACTGGCTTCAACTCCTCGATGGCTTTGTACTGGCTGCGATTACTCAACAACTGAACCTTCGGAGGCCACGCTTCATCTCACGATTCTTCAGCACGGCACCCTAGAGCTTCGTTTACCAACGCATTTCTTGGACACTTTGGCTGACACTAGAGAAGGAGCTGATCTCAAAAATGAGGATCTTAACACGAGCGGGAGAGAAATAGCCACTGCCAGAGATTGTAGTAAACAGCGAACCGAAAGCACCAAGCTTACGGATGGAGAATCGGTGACTTGTCTACGCTGCACGAAGCAGCTACACGTATCCAAGCATTTCGCAATGTTTTAAACTGATTTTAACTGAAAATGGGCAAAATTCCTAGTTTAGCAGGATTCAGCGCTTGGAGAGCCATGTACTGGCCTGTCTGAAGCTTCGCCCATTTCAATGCAGCAGTTGTGGACTGCTTTCTGCGAGGAAAAGAAGCATTGCAGCACATCAAAGCCGTGACGCAAACTGCAGGTTGGGAAGCAATTTAGCGGCCACAAATAAAATACATGTTTTTAGTGCAGCAGAAATTCTTTTGCCAAGTCAGTTGGAAGATGAAGCAGCTGTGAGGCAAGGTTTCTCTGGGTGCTTTGGTATGAATGGTGCTGTTTGGAAAGGCTTCACTGGATCGCTCGAACAATTGCATTAATTATTGAATGGCTCAAGAAACCTCTGTTCACATAGACCCTCACTGTGCACGAGTTGCGGTAACCTGCTGCTCACATTGACCTCTTGAAGCAGACAAAAAAGCTTAAGACAAAATGGCCTTACCCTCAAGAACAGAATTGATGGGAAGCATATTGGGGCAAACACATAGGATGCAAACTGTGGTGTTTCCCAAGCCAGTTTCGTTGACCTTGAGTCGATGCAGCGGGCAGAGCGGTGCCTAGTTCATTTTGTCTATAAACTTGCTTCCTGTTCCCTCCACTTTCTCCCTTCGGTGCATGATGAAAGAGATCCTTGCTATGTTACTGCTGTAATTCACCACAGCATTTGGTAGAACAGAGAGCTAGGTTGCTCAGCTGTACCCTACGACTGACCACCTCTACAAAGCTGACCACAATGCCCAGCCCAACTTCCGCCTACAGTGCCCTTTCTACAACTCCAGCCTTTGATCTTGCTGCCGCCTTCTAACAGCAGCGTTTGATTCAACAGCTCCAGTCACCAATCTACCGTGACAGGACAGCAAATCGAGACCAGCCTGCAATGCTGGCCTTTGCTTCGCTGCTAGACAGAATCACCTGCAGCGGCCGGACTTCATCCAGCCAGAGACGGCCTCGAGAACTCTGATACTGTGGCATCTGTGACTATGCTGCAAGGAATTGAAAATTGACTTTGAGTCTATTTTCAATGTCCAATCTTCACCAGCAACATCACAGCTCTGAGTTTCACACTGTCCTTGAGCAGATATTGCGAAACTCTCTACATCAGGCAACATCATCGATGACATCAGCCAACGTCAGTGCCACCATCTTTTGCTGCGATGGGTCCAGAAGCAAACTGAAAAGTTCCTCTTCAACTACCAGCCCACTTCAATGATTTCACTCTATCCTTATGGATTTTGTGAAATTGTTCTATGCCGACGATCAAGACCAGATTTGACTTCGATGCCTGGCAGTGAAAATTAACTGAAAAGTTTCTTTTCATGCCATCTTTGAAAAGCATCATCAACAGAATTTCATCATCCTTGAACGGATTTTGACAATTCTCTACCACTGCTAGCCTACCAGCTCCGAACGACTTTGCAGCTGGACTTTGAAAAATTGGCTATTGTCAGTTTTCAAAGCACTCTGCTACCAGCCCCAGTCTACGTTGGCACAGAATCAACTTTGCTGCTTGAGCATCGAAAACTAACTGAAAAGTTGTTTTCCTGCTATCTACGCAAGCATCGTCAATGGCAATTTCATTATCCTTGAACAGATTCTGAAATTCCCTGCAGCTACCAGCCAGCAATGGAATCTTCGCATCTGCTGCTAGAGTTTCAAAATTGGCTCCAGTCAGTTTTCAAACTCGCTGCTGCCCACTACAATCTTCACTGGCCAGCAGCTGCCAGCTTTCCAGCAGAAGCTTTGCCTCCTCTGCTTGAGTTCGAAAATTGGCACCGATCAGTTTTCAAACTCACTGCTGCCTGCTGCAATCTTTGCCGGCCATCACCATTTATAAATCCTTTTGGATTTGTAAACTTTGAGCATTGCTGGAGAAGACCAGCCTGATTCAGAATCGGCCACCGTCTTTCGACATCACCCATCTAGATTTACTAATCTTTAAGATTGGGTGAATCTCTGCGCAAGAAACTGGAAGACACTCAATGAAACCGATTCAGAATCGGCCTCTACTCTTCGATGATTGACAGCAGCCTGCACAGGCACAGCCTAGCGGACTGCATCCACTGTGGCCTCTACGCCCTGCCAGCCATCTGCAACCCCAGCCTGCTCGCCTATGGCCAGAAGGACTACTTCATGGACAGCGTCAAATGCGAGCGCAACGCCTTTGAGGCCTCCATCCTCTGTGTATACTCTGACAGCAACGCCATCCACAAAGGGCCCTCCAAAGACCTGCGCCCTCCTCCTTCTGCCCGTCCTTGAAGACAGCATAGCTCCTGGACAACTACCGCTACTTTTGCTATGGCTTTCTGGACAGCCACAACTGGAACCTGAATGCTGCAGACTGCAACATGTTCAGTATCCTGGACAACTTTGACTGCGGCCTCTGCCACTTCCAGCTTGCCATCGGCGACATCAACTGGCCTCCAAACTCCGTCTGCTCAACTGCGGCCACTGCTTGCTGCCTATCCTCTGCTCCAGCATCAAGCGGAACTAGTCCGGCATCTGCGCCACCTTCTACTCAGGCAGCTACATGTACACGCACAGCGCCATGAAGCTCCGCCTTTGGAAGACGTCTCTCCAATTCCACAAGGGCCATCACTATCACCCTCCTTCCTTACTGCACCCCACAGCCAGAGGTTGGTGGTGTACAAGGCCTATGGAATCCTGGATGGCTTCTGCAATGACTTCGGCAACTGCATGAACGTGTACAGCGTCATGAAGTTCCACATCTGGAAGGCGCCCACTCCAGACCTCAAAAGGTCTCCTGCCCTCCACCCTCATCCTTGCTCTGCCCAGCAGTAAGAGGTTGGTGGCGTACCAGGCATATGGAAACCTGGATGGCTTCCAGCTCCGCCTCCATGGACACGACAACGAATTGGCCAATTGCGATCAATTCGCCGCCTGCCAGACTTTGCACTATCTATTGAGATATGCAAATTCTATCTATGCTTCTTTCGATGAATCCAAAAGGAGGCAAGAGTAGTGCTAAACATAAAGTTTACGTAACTCTGCAAAGCCTCTTTTGGAGTGGCCTTCAGACAGCTCTGCTCTGGCAGTTCCTCCAACTCCGCCCTGCCTTCAGCTCAGCACCTATACTATGAGCAAGTTGCCAGCATCATCCCGAGCTGTGTCAATCTCTTCATGGCCATCAACGACTGCAACTCACCTGGCATCATCCCGAGCTGTGTCAACTTCTTCTCCACCTTCAACCTGCAGCAATTGCTCAGCGTCATCCCAAGCTGCATAAATTCTTTGCAGCTTTCAACATGAACAATTGCTCAGTGTCATCCCAAGCTGCATCAATTTCTTCATGGCCTTCAACCTGAACAAATTGTCAGCATCATCCCGAGCTGTGTCAATTTCTTCACGGCCTTCAACCTGAACAAATTGTCAGCATCATCCTGAGCTGCATCAATTCTTCGTGGCCTTCAGCCTGCACAATTGCTCAGTGTCATCCCAAGCTGCGGCAAACTCTCTGCTGACTTCAAACTAAGCAATTGCATGGCCACTTGCCCCTGCCTATGGGCCTAAAGAATCGACATAAGAGAAACAACGTAAACCCGAGCAGACAAAACACTGTCACCCCTAGCTGCGGAATTTGGTGCAATCCAGCCAGGCCAACTGTTCCAGTCATAAGAAGTGCAGAGAAAGTACTACTTTCTCACCACCCTTGAAAGTCCCTCATCACTCTGCGATGCCTAATAGGCACAGTCAAGGCTTTGCTGCCCTCCCATCCCATGGCCTGTATGCGGCCAAAGGACCTCCAGTCCTCCCTCCGGTGGATTTGCTTGTACCAGACGCCCAAGCCTTACAAGCCCTGCATGTCCACCTA
Organism: Ptycholaimellus sp. GST1_10; assembly: GCA_030248095.1. Taxonomy (NCBI): domain Eukaryota; kingdom Metazoa; phylum Nematoda; class Chromadorea; order Chromadorida; family Chromadoridae; genus Ptycholaimellus; species Ptycholaimellus sp. GST1_10. Next base: position 18,237 of record JASANA010011615.1, read on the forward strand.
GTGCACCCCCAATGTACAAGCCCCCTCAATTCTTCCCTTCAAAGCCTCACAACCTCCAGTGTGACAGGCGCCTAAGCATTGCCTGGCTTAGACCGCCCGCCTTTTGCACCACTGACATGCACGTCCATCTCCATTCACCTCTTACCTCTGCCTCTACTTTTGCCGCTGGGCGAGAGAGAAGGGTACCCAAATGGAACCAGGAACCTAAGCCTACAGGCCAGCGCCTCCAATTGCATGGCCATGATTTGCCTGTCTCCAGACCTGAACCTGAGCCAGGTGGCCAAGGCCTAGAAGGACTACAGTCAGATGGCCAGTGCTTGCATCAAACATGCCAACATCATCATAAACAGCATCCTCAAACTACCCCCCTTCTTCCACTCCTCATAGGAATGGATGCCGAAGACATGCTTCAGCTATGGCTGCTACAAGAACATCGTCTATCTAGCCACCGGCGCATTCAGCACATCCTCATGACACCCTCCATCTACCCTCAACCCCCCTCCTTCACTGAGGCAGATCAAGAAAGGCCAAGAGTGTGTTCTTCTACGCCAAGCATGCCCAGCTGGGCATCTCTGAGATGCAGAACATCCTCAGCCAGCACCATGCAGACAGTGCACAGATGAACGCCAACAACCCCTGCACCCTCAAACACTCTTCCTTTCTCCTAAGGATGGGAGCTGAAGACTAGCTTCTTCTATCACCACTTTGAGATCATAGCATTTCACATCACTGGCGTATCTGCAAGTCCTCACAGCACCCTACCTGTACCTTCCAGCCCCACCCCCTCCAAACCTGAGACAGGCCAAGATTGGCCTCAAGCGCGCGCAGAGCTTCTCCAGCCAGCGCCTCTCAGACAACAGACAGGAGCTGAAGACTAGCCTCTTCCATCGCCGCTATGAGAACACCGCCATTCACACCGCCGGCGTATCTGCAAGTCTTCACAGCACCTCCTCTCTACCCCAGCCCATCAGCCTCGACAGGCCAAGATTGGCCTCAAGTGCACTCTGCCCAACCAAGCATGCCTAGCTGGGCATCTCCGAGATGCAGAGCCTCTCCAGCTGGCACCTCTCGGACAGTGCACAGATGGACGCCGACAGTCCCCTACCCCTCCTCAACCTTCCCCTCCATCTACCCCCAAGCACCCCTTGCGGAGCCCCAAGGCCTAGACCTGCTCCAGCAAGCGCTGCTTGTCCAGCGTATAGATGGACACTGGCAATCACCTACAAACCTTCTTCCTCCTTTCATCCTTCAAAGAGGCCTGAAAGGAGCAGCATCAACTCTGCCTTTCAAGATATCGCCGACTATAGCATTAAAGTTTTACTTTAATGAAATACTGCAGCAAACTTCTCATCAACACTTCTATTATCCTAAAAAACGGATAAAAGAAGATATCTACGGAACTTCCACTCTACACTGCGTCTGACTAAGATTTGCCAACCTTTTTGATGGCACAAATCTGCAAAGGCTATGGCTTCCAGATCTCTGCCCCACAGCCCTGGCTTTGGCTTCCAGATCTTTGCCTACAGCCTCCAGATGCCCATTGACCTCTTCTCATTCTACACCAATCAATTGGTTGCTAAAGAATGATACGTCAATGTTCATCAATGGCCAGCACATTTCTTCTCTGCTCTTCAGCTAAAAGGGAAGGGAATGCGACTGGTGCAGGCCTATGGCCATCTGTTTCTACATGGTCTAGTTCAGCAAGCTCAGCGGCAACTGGGTTGCCTTTGACTGCAACCTGAACCAGGCACAGGCCAACGGCCACCCCATCTACACGGCCTGATTTGGCAGGCACAGGCCCACGGCCACCAGGAGTTCAGACTGTCCCTGCACTCTTGCTTCAGCAGCCTTCCTCTGTGGACTCCGACTGCAAATGGGAGGTGACAAACAGCAACAACTATGTCATGAGTCAATCTGTCCCTGCAATCCTCCTCCAGCAGCCTTCCTCTGTGGACTCCGACTGCGGACAGGATTTGACAAACAGTAGGACTAAAACTCAACTGCCAAGCTTCTCATCTCTAGCAGCCTTCCTCTGTGGACTCCAACTGCAGACCTGAGAATGGCAACGACACAGCATCTGTCACTAGCAATTCCTTCACAGCAGCCTTCCTCTGTGGACTCCAACTGCGGATTGAACTGCAAACTCAGATGCCTGCGGAAAGCCCTGCCTAAGAGCTACAAGAGCCAGTGGGCAACAACTACTTGGCCTTATTGCTACTCTTCTCTGTTGCCCTTATGGGGGGGAGGCAGGGAGACTGCAAGGGCATGCCCTGCTCCACTCTGTCCGTTTACTGAGGAAGCGGGAGAATGGCAGGATTCAATAGCTGGGATGACCAACATGGGAGTGGTGTCATGTGAAGGGCTGGCAAAGCCCCTCGTTCCTTCTCTCTTCGGAGGCACAGCGGCCCATTAGTTGCTCTGCAAAGGCCTAGTATGCCTTTTGCCACCTTGAGCCATTGATGGATGGAAGGAGGATGCAGAGGAGAGCAAATTTGTTCTATGGAACTCTGAGCTGATGGGCACAGGAATCGCGACAGTGCAGGCCTACCAGGTGGCAATGACAGCGCCCAGCCTATCAGGTGGCTGGTTATGGCAATGATCCAGGCCTGAACAAATATTATTGAGAGCTCTCCAGGGTTTGTTTGAGTACTGAATCTGGCTAGGGGGCTGAAATGGAAGGTTTGCTTTAGGACCAAAATAGCATCCTTTCCAACAGCATATGCATCTCTCAACCCAGGCAGCCAAGTCCTCAAGTTTCCAGGACCATTGCAGGTATGATCTGGTGGAGGAAGTCAGCAGTGCTTGCCTCTGGGGTTGGACAGCTGTGGAGGGCACTGGTCAAGCTACCTAACAGGTCAGTAACCCTATTGGAAGTGCAGATATGGAACATGAAAGGCATGGGTAGTGAAGTAAGCAATCCTACTCAGATAGTTGATGTTGCACTTGGATTCCTTATAAGTAGATCAGATCAATTAAAGGTGAGGGGGGGGGGCAAATCGATGCACGGGGGGGCTATTTTTGTGGGTGCCATGGCTCTGTGGGTTGCTGCGCACATCAACGCTGGCCTTGATTTCACGCCTGGATTCACTAAGGTTTGAATTTGACATTTTGCTTCACAACAGCCCCCAACACCACCGCATCTCATGCCACCCCTCCTCACACCGCGGATCTTCCTTTGTTGCTTCCCAACTCCCTGCCAGAGGACATGATCACACCATCTTGTCCCTCCACCAGTCAACACCTCACACCTCCATCCATGCCCTCCCTCCAGGATGACCACCAACCCCCCATGGACACCGGATACAGCTCCATCCCGAACGACCAGTCCCAGCCACCAGAACAATCCATCTATGACATGGATGATGAAACCACTGGGCAACCATACGACGAGCCACCCAGACTGGAAGACGACTATGTAGATGGCGGGATGATGGGACTGGAACCAGAAGCCCCAGAGGAGACGGAAGAGGAGGATGCAACTGAGTCTCCACTGGAAACGATGGGAAGCCAGTGGGTGGAACCCACTCAAGGCATTCTGAAGAAGAGGTCAACGGGTGCTGTCAGAACAGGAAACCAGAAGAAATGCATGGGACCGGGACTCATGAGATGCTCAACGCGCAAGAAGAAACTCTGCTTCAGTCACCTCCAGGAAGCCTTCCTAGCCAACAAACCCTCTGATGAGTTCGTCTCCACCCGACCCAACAACCCACCGTGGAACCCATCCCAACTCATCAGCCTACACATGCAAAGGGAATCTCCCAAGGATCTCTGGGGATTCCCCACTGAAGGTGCCAGGAAGAACCTATTACGCACACTTTACCAGATGGACGAGGAAGAAGCCATGGAGATGGAAAAACATACACAATGACAACTGGACAAATCATTGGACCTCGACCCCCAGGTACATGGAGAAATGCACCAATGGATCCATGCAGACTCAGCGGATGTTACCTCACACCTCCTCCCCTGGAGATGGACGACCCAGGATTCGATGCCCAGTGCCCACTCTCCATCATGGGCCAATCCAGCTCAGACAAGAATGGCAGGAACGTTGCTGTGGACCATGATCATGCTAGTGGTGATGGGCATGATGACAGTCATCAGCGCCAGACCAACCGGGACGATGCCCTCAGATGTCGCCAACCAGCCATGGTCTCAGAATGGAAAGAGAGGACCTCACCCGACGATGTCTGCCAAGGAGATATGAGAGAGACTACTCCAGAGGAACCAACATCGGAAGGACATCGCTGAGCCACCACCAAGGAATGTCCAGTTTCAACTATGCCACAGACACAGTGGTGGAGGACGCCCCTTCATCCTCCCAGAAAGAGCGAGGGACTGTTCCATCCACAAGGAACAACCCTGTCGTTCCTACCACACAGCGGACCTTTGGCTACCTGTCCCCACCACCCCCAGCATTCCCGCAGTGCAGTGCATCTTGGAGATCACTACTACCACCACCAGGAATGACTTCATTGTCCACTTTCTTAATGCTGGGCTGACTGACCCCAATAAATGACTAAGCATACCAGAGGATCAGTGTAGGAGAGCGTGGAAGAAGCACTGGTACTTAGGAATGACATTGACGAAGATGGACAAGTTCCTTTGGTCTACCAACCAGTCAATCAACTATGCGTTTCCTTGCTGCTTCACTACCATCACCTACAAAACGATCAACCTCTATGTCATCAAATGCTTTGTACAAGCTGGACACCTCTCACTGACATCTGACCTGGGCTCACTCGACGGATGTTTGATAGAACAAGAATACTGAATACAACCTCAGTACACAATCATGTGGAGTGACAATGCTATCCTCAACTACTGTCCTTTCTACTACTACGGAAAGCATAAAGTAGAAATGACAGGAAAGCATGTCCGTTTTCCTAGACTCTCCGCCACCTTCTCTACATATCTACCCAAAGCCAACTTCCCTTATAACAAGGAGGACATGGACTGTCTCCCAGAGCAAGTCTTACTCTCTCATGAAGGAGGAGCCCTGCCGATCAACACCACAGAGGGAGAAGCCCCTTCCTCAACCTCCACACCATCGGCCGACGACTGTGAGTCCGGAGGAAGCAGGACGGGAAGAGACCATCAGAAGAAGAACAGGAGAAAGAATGGAGAAGGTGGGAAGCCCAAGAATGCAAAAAGAAAAGGTACATGGACAACAAGCAAGGCAGAACACTGTCTGAGCAAGCACTTTGAGACAACCCAGTGGATGGGACAAACGACTCTATGGGACAAGGCAAGAGATCAGGAGGTTAGAGCGGAGACTCAGGATGAGGGTGGGAACCAGAACTCCGACGCCCTGGCCCCCCATACTCATTTCCTTCCACCATGGTGAACCCATTGTGGTTCTTCAACAAGAACGCGAGGAAGGAGGCCATCCATGATAGACTCATGTGTATAGATGGCTGGGTACAACACCATGACCCTGTGGAAGCCAAGCTCCACTACACAGTGGACATGCTGGTTGACATGATGGAGAAGCTAGAACTGAGCGATGACCATAGGATGTGTCTGATGGAGGAGCACCAATACCAGATATTGAGACAACTATTCCATCTGAGTCTGACTGTTGGGATCTGAGCCTTCATGGGGCAAACTGATATTTTGGCTGAGGTCAGAGGCTCCACCATCTTCATCACCCAGTGTCAGAAGGTGGCTGTCTCCCTGGTCTACCCCTATCACCAACTACCAGGGGAAGACCAGTGCTACCTCTTCATGCCAGTGAAGCTTCATATGGGAGAGATCCTCTTTCTACCCAAGGGAGTGAGTACGGATCTCACCTATCAGAGCCCTGTAGTGGATTGTCATCAAGTCCATCCCTTTGAATTTGTGGATCCGGCCTCGAAGGAGTCCACTGCTGCCTTTTTCAAGAATTTCACACATGGGTCCTTCGCCACCTTCCTGCAAGCTCCAGAACTCCACCGTTTGCAACTGAATGTGACCTATGACACACCAATGTTATTCAACTTGAACTTGATGCCACCCTTTGCCGCCATCGCAGCCTATTCTTCGAACCTGCCAGTCCTAGAGAGGAAACTCAACATACTCGTGAACTACACCAGTCAACTTTCACTGGATCCTCAGGGGGTGGTCGAAGGATTAGAAGCCCATGGGAGAGCACTGGGAGAGGAGGTTGGAACCAAGTCAGAGGGAGTCCTGAAGAAAGCTCAAACTTTGGGAACCAACCTTAACTGCCTGGGCTCCTCCATGGTCAAGCCAGCCTTCATCGTCATCGGAATCATCTGTGCCATTGTGGCGGCCAGCGCTTTTGGGGCCCTGTCCTTCTGGGCCTTCCGATACACTTCTTGTGGGGAGATTGTCAGGCAAAGGGCTAAGGAGTGGAAAGCGAGAGTTCAAGCATCAGAGTTCTTCAACCGGTTTCTGGCGTGGTTCCCCATGACTGGAGGATTCCCGGCCAATGTTGCAGGATTGATCAATGCCCAAGTTCCTGTGCGAATGACTCATACCCTGTCAATGGACTCCGTACAGCTGGATCCCAGTTTTCAATGGCTCTTGTTCCGCAGTATGTCGTCCCTTGACCACCCTTCGAGGAACAACATGGATGACAGACCTTCTCTCATGAGGCGAAGCCATTGGGGCTCTAGCTCCAGCATCGACTCGGCTCGTCTGTCATCACGTGGATCGTCAGGAGTCTCAACTGATGATATGACCCACTGGGACTAGCTTCGGGCAACTCGATTCTCCCTCCCTTATTAGTGCACTTGTAGTCTAGATATGGGGTCCCATTCCTCTTCCTGCTCTAGATGATTGGTGTGATTCCCTCCCACCTCTTCTTGGCTGCCTGAGGGTGCGCTGTGGCATTTCCCAAGCCAGTTTTGTTGACCTTGAGTCGATGCGGCGGGCAGAGCAGTGCCCAGTTCATTCTGTCCATAAACTCGCTTCCTGTTCCCTCCACTTTCTCCCTTTGGTGCACGATGAAAGAGATCCTCACTACGTTACTGCTGTAATTCACCACACAAACCGCAGCATTAAAGGATTGTTTTTCAGCCACCCGCAACTAGTGCACAGTGCCGAACTGGTGGTGTGATTGAAAAAGGCCACAAACAAGTGGGCCTTTGAATGCCTGTCAAACCGGTCAGACGCCGCAGTGTGGCCTGATTCCATCCACTTCATCCCCTGTAAACAGGCGAGGCGATGAGCAAGTACCTAGAGATCATCATCACCCAGCTGAAGCCTGAGTGATGCATTGGATGGGAACGCCGTTTTTAGTCTCAATTGGCCTTAATTGGCAGGCATTTGGCGGATTTCCTGGCCTCAGCTGGGGAGCACATAGCCTTGGCTGAAAAACATGGCATTCGTATTCTGGGAAACTTCATTACCGAATGCGGCGGCGATGGTGTCGAGGTCGTCTGCCTACAGGCATGGGGTGAGGCCCATCAATTCTGACTGCTCTTCTTCTAATTTCATCTGATTAGATATTTTTTTACTTTTTCATTTTTTATTCTCATTTTTTAAAAACTTAATTTTCCTTGCACAGTCCCAAATGCTCTGTTGAGAGACTGGAAATATGCTCTGTTGGCAGACAGATTCTTGTCATGGGGAAATGCTGTCTGGCCTATTGCGTAGCACAGCATGGCGTGAGCTGCTGCTGTAGGGGCAAATTAAATTGAATGAATTGATGAATTGAAGAGTCCATAGAAGAGAGGCGAGCAGCCCGAGCAGCTGCTAGCGGCGATCCAGCATGGCAGACCTTTTGGCTGAAAATGACGCCTTGGCTTCGCTCCTTTCAGACACATCTCACTCTGCTTACCATTGGCAGCGATGCTAGCCAGCTTTCCACACCCAGTTGCGCCTTTTAACCTTCTGCCCTTCTCTGATTCAAGGAGTAATTGCAAAACCTGTGGACCGCAAAACTTTTCAGTCCATAGCTCTACATTTTTGGGGAAAATAAAAATGAATAATAAATAAAGGCTGATGTTACGAACCCCCCCACCCAAGAATTTGCCCCCCCCCCCCAAGAATATGCCCCCCCCAAGAATATGCCCCCCCCCCTAATCGAATTTGCCCCCCTAATCAATTTGGCCCCCCCCCCCTCAAGATGTGAAATTTTTTTTATTGGCTTATAATACTTCTATTTACATATCTCGAAATTTAAACTCAAGGAATTTTTATATAAACAACTAAATACCTACTTTTTTACTGAGTCTACCTAGTTAGTCTATACCGTGTTTGTCATGCTACTATGTGATGTTTCCCAAACCTGTTTCGTCCGTCCCATGTTGACGAGGCGGGCGGAAGGGAGGCCGGGATCAGTCTGTCTATTTTCCCCAAGATGCCCTAACCTGTTCCGCTCTCCTTCCCGGCTCTTCCGGGCCTCTTCCGGTGACTTACGAAAGAGAATCTCGCTATGTTCCTGCTGTTACACCACAGCGTTTGGTAAAGCAGAGAGCTCGTTAGCTTATCTGTACTTCGACCGACCACCTCTACAATGCTACTACAATGCCCAGCACCACTTCCGCCAACTTCCGCCACTTCCGGACCAACATCCGCTTCCGCCACAACCTCCGGCCTTTGGACATCGCCGCCTTCCACCGCCAGCGATCGAGTCCAAAGCCCCAGTCACCGATCTACAGAGCCAGGACAGCAAATCGAGCCCAGCCTGCAAAGCTGCACTTCGCTTCGCTGCCCGACAGGACACCCTGCAGCCCCAGAGCTTCACTCAGCCAGAGCCGGCCCAGTGAACTTCTATGCGAGTGAGGGAAAGGGTGTAGGGCGGGTAGACCTTTGAAGGTCTGTAGGGGACGTCTTCCTGGAGGCGAGCTGCATGACGGCGTGCGCGGTCATGAAGTCGCAGATGCTGTTGGGGAGGCCGTCCAGGTTCCCGTAGGCCTTGTACACCACCAACCTCCAGGGACGTAATAGGAGGAAGGAAGGAGTTTTTGAGGCCACTTTGAGGAACTCGATGGAGGCGTCGTCCAACGGGCAGAGCTTCATGGAGCAGAGGGCGTCCATGTAGATGCCGGGGTTGAAGAAGGCGAACACGCTGGACTTGCGCTGCTTGATGCTGGAGCAGAGTATAGGCAGCAAGCAGCAGTTGGCGTTGATCGGTGCGGAGTCCTGGAGGATTCCAGTGTAGGCGCTGTTGGGCTGAAAGTGGCAGAGGCCGCAGTCAAAGCCGTCCAGCATCCCGCACTGGTTGCAGTCCTTGGAGATCTGGACGCAGTTGCGGTGCTCCAGGAAGCCGTAGCGATGGGAGGGAAGTTGACCCAGTCGCCGGCAGGGTGGCCGAAGCCGGAGCGGAAGCCGTCCATATTCCCGTTGGCCTTGTACACCACCGACCTCTTACTGCTGGGCAGAGTGAGGGAAAGGGTGTAGGGCGGGAGACCTTTGAAGGTCTGTAGGGGACGTCTTCCTGGAGGCGAGCTGCATGACGGCGTGCGCGGTCATGAAGTCGCAGATGCTGTTGGGGAGGCCGTCCAGGTTCCCGTAGGCCTTGTACACCACCAACCTCCAGGGACGTAATAGGAGGAAGGAAGGAGTTTTTGAGGCCACTTTGAGGAACTCGATGGAGGCGTCGTCCAACGGGCAGAGCTTCATGGAGCAGAGGGCGTCCATGTAGATGCCGGGGTTGAAGAAGGCGAACACGCTGGACTTGCGCTGCTTGATGCTGGAGCAGAGCATAGGCAGCAAGCAGCAGTTGGCGTTGATCGGTGCGGAGTCCTGGAGGATTCCAGTGTAGGCGCTGTTGGGCTGAAAGTGGCAGAGGCCGCAGTCGAAGCCGTCCAGCATCCCGCACTGGTTGCAGTCCTTGGAGATCTGGATGCAGTTGCGGTGCTCCAGGAAGCCGTAGCGAAAGCGGCGGACTTTGTCCAGAATTGCCGCTTTCTTCAACGGCGGGTAGAAGGAGGAGGAGGAGGTTGGTCATTGACACAATCTTCTGATGCGCATTAGCAAAGCAGGCGCAGAGGAAGAGGGCCTTGAAGGCATTGTGCTTGTAGTTGACGCCGTCCTCGAAAAGGTCCTTCTAGCCGCAGGTGAGCAGGCTGAAGACGCAGATGACCGGGAGGCCGTAGAAGCTGCAGTAGACGTAGTCCACTAAGCTGGGCCTGGTCCAGTAGTTGTCTGCGTAGAAAAGCGTAGTCCGCTTGTGAGTCTCCTTGGCTGGTGTCTTTCGGCGTTGCTTTTCGAAATTTACGCGATCAAAAAGATCCGTAAATGAAGCGATGTCGAAGGATGGCCATTGACTCTGAAGCTGGCTGGGCTTTCCTTCAGCGATGCTCAAAAGTTTATAAATCCGCAAGGATTTATAAACAGGCGGGCCGGTGAGGTTGCAGCGGGCAGCAGGGAGTTTTGAGACTGTCCAAGTCGATCTCAAAACCTAGCAGCGGAGACGTTGCTTCTGCTGGATAGCTGTCCTTGGCTGGCCGGTGGTTGCAGCAGAGGCCGTAAGTTTGAAAATGGGCCGGAGCCAATTTTCAAACTCTGGCAGCGAAGTGGATCGGTTCGCTGGTAGCTGCAGGCAATTTCAAGATCCGTTTAGGATAATGAAATTGTCATCGGCGATGCTTGCGCAGCAGACATGAAAATAACTTTGCAGTTAATTTTCAATGCCAGGTAGCAAGGTCGCGTCCAAGCCGACGTAGACTGGAGCTGGCAGCGACGAATTTTGAAATTGGACAGTGGTCAATTTCAAAGTCCGGCAGCGTAGATGGATCAAAGCTGGTTGCTGGCAGCCAAAGAATGTTCATAATCCAATTAAGGATGATGAAATTCTGTTGACGTAGCTGATGACGTCAGCATGAAAAGAAACTTTTCAGTTAATTTTCAATGCTTAGCAGCGAAGTCAAATCTTGTCTCGATCGTCGGCGTTGAATGATTTCATAAAATCCGCAAGGATAGAATGAAATCATTGAAGGGAGTTGCTCTTTGAAGAAAACTTTTCAGTTTGCTTCAAGACCCTTTGACGCAGCAGATTACGGTAGCAAGTGGGCCGTGACGTCAGAGTTTCGTGGCAGTCGTCCAAGGATGACGTAATCGCTCGAAACTCGGCGCTGCGATGTTGCTGGTGATGATTGGAGATTGAAATAGGACTCGAAAGTCAATTTCAATTCCATGCAGCGTAGTCGCTGTTGCTGCCATCTAGAAGTTCACGAGGCCGGCTCTGGCTGAGTGAAGTTCTGAAGCTGCAGGGTGGGCTGTCTGGCAGCGAAGCAAAGTCCAGCATTGCAGGCTGGGCTCGATTCGCTGTCCGCTCATTGTAGATCGGTGATTTGGGCTTTTGACTCGATCGCTGCTGATGAAAGGAGCGGCAAAGTCAAAGGCCGGAGGTTGTTGCAGAAGCGGATGTTGGCGGAAGTATTGCTGGGCGTTGAAGTAGCATTGTAGAGGTGGTCGGTCGATGGTACAGATGAAGCAAATCAGCTCTCTGATCTACCAAACGCTGTGGCAATATGCAGCAGGAACGTAGCGAGATTCTCTTTCATCGTGGTCACCGAAGGGGGTTAGGAAGACAGAGCGGAAACGGGTTGGGGAAGAGCAAGCCACATTAGAGAGCAACTGATCCCG
>JASANA010011617.1:0-115504 GCA_030248095.1 Ptycholaimellus sp. GST1_10
GAAGGAGGGGCGTGGCATGCGAAAGTGCTACTCGGAGGGTTGATGTGGTTGGATGGACGTGAAGAAGGATCAGGGAAGGGTGTGGAGCTGCAGTACTCCCCACTCACAGAGCATTTGCACTGTGAGCGGGTCTCTTTCAGGACTTTCAGGTATTGGTTGGACAGGTCGTCCTCCAGTAGTCAGTCCTAATTTTTGAAAGGCCCTAGTGCGACGGCATTAGGGCCAAAGAAGGTGGCTGAAGGGCGTAGGATGGGGAATTCTTCTACTCGGGAGCTTTATGTGGCAGAGGGGGCACTAGGCTGCGTTTGAGAGACCTTCGTCCAACCCCCCCTCGCCCTGTTGGTTTACATGCCTTTTCAGGGTTTGCAGATAGGGGCGTCCTCCATCCCAACCTCCACGGCCCCGCCCTCTAAGGCCGGCCGTGAAATTTTGAATGCTCCACTGCCTTCGCAGTGGGGCCACATCCCTTCTGTCAATTATCAACGATCGTAAAATATAATTTTGAAATGTGGAAGTTACTTTTCAAAAAGTCGGTTCGCTCGTCTCAAAATCATTGTTATCGTTAAAACACATTTAAAATTATTAAACATAGACCGGAAAAAAAGAACAAAAAAATAAAAAAAAGTGCAAAAAATATCGGGCCCGAGAGGCTTCGATCCTCTGACCTCAGGGGCCGTGGTCCAAGATGTAGCACAATATTTTGGCACAATACTATGGCACATGTGGCACACGACCGTGTTCCTGATGCTCTAACCGACTGAGCTACGCGCCCGCCTGACAGCTGTCTATTACGCATGCACCCTATTCAAACACCAGCCAAACCTTAACCATTGGCGCTTAAAGATGACCTTTTCGGTAAGTTTTAGCGACTAGTTTCTTAGTAATTAGTTGAATCATAATACAACAAATATTGAACGCAGCAGAATGCAGTAGAAATCAGCAAAGTATGGCTAGATTTTTGCTGGAAGAAGGAATGAGAGTGTGGAAAGCAAATTCACAGGCCATCGTCGTCTTGTGCTTGTAGACGTTTTCGTGAAGGTGAATGTGAACACATCGCTCCGTCGTAAACGGGGGTGTTGGATGTGCTTCCCATAGGCAAAGTCCCTGCACCCCTTCTCTCTTCCATATGGCAAAAAAGGGTGAGTCGTAAACCTGTTTTTGGTGTGCCGATAGCTCTTGAATCCCGGCGTTGAGAGAACGAGCAGAAGAATGATGAAATAGGTTGAAGGGAGTGTGGCTAGGTTGGGTGTTCAGGGCGGGGATGGGAAGAAGGTTGGTAGAGGGAGGAGAAGAGGTCGCAAAAGCCGCGCCTACCTCTCACACACACACACTGACACTCGCCCACCTAGCCTACCTACCTACTCGCACATTCCCCATCCACCCACTCTCTTATCACTCACACAACCACCCACCTTCTTCATACCCGGTGAAGGAGGACAGGGTGAAAAGGGGAGTAGATGTGTTGAAGGTGGGTAGGTAGGTAGAGAGGTAAGGTCGGAGACTGGGAAAGGGTGTTTACAGTGCGATAGGAAAAAGCAAACAGTGGTGAGAGTGAAAATGGAGGATTCTTCATAAACGGATTGAGATAGGCATGGCTGTTATGTCCTTCTCTTTCCGATGGCTTGAACAAAAGACAAGCAGAACTTGAAAACATGAAAAAATTGAACACCAGTGTGGTTTCTGTTTCCATACGACAAAATCTGGAACCCTCCATACAGCAATGCTGGTTCTTTCGATTTTTCCGTCAGTTCAATTATAGGGCTTTAGGATAAATTTTCAATCTAGGAATGGAGAAAATCAACTTTTGGAACTCCAGTGTGATTTCTGCTTCCATACGGGAAAAACCGCCCTCAACGCAGAAATGCTGGTTCTTTTGATTTTTCCTTCAGTTCAATTATAGAGATTTAGGATACATTTTCAATCTAGGAATAGAGAAAATCAACTTTGCTGGACAGCCGCCTTTTCGCGAGCAGAAAAAAACTGAGGGTTACGACTACGTAGCTATATTCAACGAAATCAACTGCACTAGATTCATCAATCAATCATTTTGATGAAAAAATATTTTTGCTGATGTTTTTATGTCGATTGGTTTTGAGTTTAGTGTGATTAATTTCAACATTGGGATCGGTTTTGATGTTATTGACATGAAGAACATGGCGGACGAAAGATGGATCACGGAATGAAGGTAGGCAGTAGACAAGGTAGGGAGTGCCCCTACAAAAGGTAGGGGGGTAAAGAAAACCGTATCTTAAAGTTGGCACTCTCCCAGTGATGTTTATCCGAAAACTGCAAACCGTACCTTACAGTTCACTGCTATATACGGTTTGCAGTTTGCGGATAAACATCACTGGGAGAGTGCCAACTTTAAGATACGGTTTTCTTTGCCCCCCTACCTTTTGTAGGGGCACTCGGATTGACTATCTATCTACTACTGTCAGCACATTTCCTGAGTATTCTTGCTGTACCTACTCCTGTACTGTATTTGTTACAGTACGGTTCTGTGTAAGTTCTCTTGGGAATCTGTTTCTTCTTCTTCTGTGTTTCAGTTCTCATTGTAATTCTTGATGCTGCGTAGCTGCTTGCCAGCTGGTATTTAATGAAGCCACTCTCGCTGCAGTCTCGTCGTAGGACCTCTACAAGTTTTCGTAGTTCTGTATCTCTGATGGAATTCAAGGCCTGGAAGATTGTTGGAGCCCTATAACGATGTAGATAGATGAATTGGCCTATTGCTACGAAGTCGTCATCCGCCTGAAGCGTGCCTCCATCTTTTCTTCTTTTCCTGCTCCCCCTCTTCCTTTTTGTGTTCTCGTCGATTCCTCGTTTCATAGTGACTTTGAACCATGGGGGGTTTCTTCTTTCGGCTGGGTCTGTGTTGCCTGTGATATTTCCTGAGCCCTGTATATTCGTGTTCAGTCCCCATGGCCACACTGTATTTAGGCCGAGTGTCCATTTGGCCTCCTTTTCCTCTAATGTTTTCTGGTCGCAGTCATCATCAACTGTCTCTAGAATTGACAGACGAGGAAGTATCATGTTATCGTGTGCTGTGGAGAAGTGCTTGTATATAACCGTTTCTTTTTCACCTTTTTTGATGTTTCTTCTATGATCCCCCATCCTATCTTTCACTCTCTGCCTCGTAATCCCTACGTATTTCATGGTACAACCCGTTTCGGTGCATTCGAGGCAGTATATTACATTTCTCGTGTTGCATCCTATTGTCCTATCTATTTTACTCCTAATCTTTCTTGCTGTATGGCTTTGGGTCGCATTAAAGTTTGTTCTGTTCCACATCTCGCATGTGCCGCATATACCGCAGATTTCTGCTATCTTATGATATCCCTCATTGTCCTCATTGGGTTGTGTCTCCTCTAGTTTGTTTCCCTCTAGGTCATAATCTATCCCTGATTTTAACATTCTCATGGAGCGCCACCCTGAGTTTGCCTGAGTAGTATCTCTTTGTTCATCCCCTAAAGTGGGTATAGCGTGTGTCGTGTCTCCCCTAACACCGTTTTCGTAGTCAGTGGCAGCGGTGTGTCCCGTCGTTCCTGGCCACCCTAGGCAGAAACGTGTGGGGGTTCCCGTGGCCCGGGCTGAGGCCGTAGCATCAGCCCGAGATACGGGGAAAGGTGTTTTGTTTTGGGTGTACTGCATGATGGGTGGGGGGGTGCGTTTAGGCATCGCCATGCGTGTGCTTTGTAGTGTTTGACAGGATGGTTTCGTGTGTAAAATTCGAACGAATTTTTTCCATTTCGGACTGAAATATTTTGGGCGATTTCCGAAATTAGAAATTAAGTATAGTTTGCAGCATTCCTACCCCTGGCTAAGTCTCAGCAATGCCATTTTGTCCGGATAGACTGCTTTTCTTCATCATCCTCTACATCGCTTTTGTTGCTCTACTGCGCATGTTAGTAGAAGATTTCCAGAAAAAATGTCTCGCAAGAGATGTTTCTGATTTCCTGCAAAAGAAGCAAGAGAGAGGGTAGACCTTTCTAGCCAGCCTATTCAGACAGTTCTAGAGGGCAAGGATGTAGTGGTAGTAGAAGTAGATCCCATATACGGCTATGGTGTTCGGACCCGGCGAAGTAGTAGGGGTAGAAGCTGGAGAAGGTGGAGAAGATGGAGGTGAAGGTGTCGCGGTGGGTGGATTAGAAAGAAGAATAGAAAGTGGTTGATAGGACCAAAGGGTGCCGGCTGACATGATACTGCTGCGAACGTCGGAGAGAGAGGCTGGCAGCTGCTTCATTCGCACGGACCAGCTGGACGGGGAAACGGACTGGAAGCTTCGTCTGCCCCTACCCTTCACCCAGCACCTGGACGAGGACGCTGAGATCTTCGGTCTCCACGCCGAGGTCTACGCCGAGAAGCCCCAGAAGGACATCCATAGCTTCATCGGCACTGCCAAACTGGTCCTGCTCTCATGCTTCTAGCTTCTAGCAGAGATGGGAAGATATTTTGTCTGCAGATGGAATCGGAGATCTCGGTGACTGAACTGCCGCTGAATCTAGAAAACAGCCTCTGGGCTGACACCGTCCTCGCCTCCGGTTCCTCTCACCATCCTCAGCTTTCAATGCTTCCAAAGGAGCACTCATCCTCAGGCAGTGCCATCGGTCTGGTCATCTATACTGGCTCTGAGACACGCAGCTCCATGAACCAGTCTACACCCCACAGCAAAGTTCCCCTCCCTTTCCTGCTCATTGAAGCTGGCTGAGAGGAGTATTTCTTGAGGTTGGTCTTCTGGACATCGAGGTGAACAATCTGACGAAGCTTCTCTTCGTCGTCGTCATGGCCATGGCTCTGCTTATGGTTGTTTTCAAGGTTCGCTAATCCAGGGTTTGACCAGAGAAGATGGTAATGATTGAGGAAGTTTGAATTGCAGGGCTTCCAGGGTCCGTGGTACCGGTACTTCTTCCGCTTCATCTTCCTGTTCAGCTACATCATTCCGATCAGCCTGCGCGTGAACCTGGACATGGCCAAGGCGACCTACTGCTGGCTCGTCTCCCGCGACAAGGCCATACAGGGCACCGTCGTCCGCTCCTCCACCATCCCCGAAGAGCTGGGCCGCGTCGCCTACCTCCTCTCCGACAAGACCGGCACCCTCACCAAGAACGAGATGGCCTTCAAGAAACTTCACCTCGGATCTGTCGCCTTCGGCCACGATACCTTCGAGGAGGTTTATCCCAGCCTTTGCTTCTTATCAAACTAAAGCCTTCCTTCTGGCCACTTCTATGACAATCAGAAAACTCAGAAAAACTTTGAAAACTTTTATTTCTAGCAACGCACGCTTTTGACAATTGAAAGGTGGCGCACCACCTAAAAACGGCGATGACGAACGGCGAGGCTTCAACCAGCACCCGCTCCAGCAAACACTCACTTGTTCACAAGGCTTTCCAGGTGACTAGCACTAGTTTTCCCTTGCTTGCATCTGAAGAGCAGGGTAATTGGTTGTAGGCGGTGGAGGCGATTGCCCTGTGCCACAACGTGACGCCGCTGTGGGAGGAGGCGGAGAGCGTGGAGAACCCCGACGCCCCAGAGGCCGACCGACAATCTGGCCAGCAGATCAGCTATCAAGCCGCCTCCCCTGATGAGGTAGCTGCCCTTATTTGCTTCTATTGATGACGAAACTGTATTAGTCGAAGGTGAGGAGATGTTGGCCCATAGATAAATGAATTTATTGTATATTATTGTAATGAAAGCCGGTAGCTCTTTTATTTATGGTTGGCCAAAGAGGTACATGAATGCAGGTGGCACTGGTGAAATGGTGCGAGGTAGTGGGGCTGAGTTTGGTGCATCGGACACTGTCCAGCATGCGTCTGCGAATGCCCACTGGGGAGTTGCGGGATTTCAAGATTCTCCAGCTCTTCCCCTTCACCAGCGAAACCAAACGCATGGGCATCATCGTCCGCGTTAGGCCTTTTCCTCTTCCTTCCTTGCCTCATATCCACAATAGGCCTCACGAATAGGCCAATGAGTTGTGTGAGTGAATGTGATGAATTGTAGGACGAAGCGACGGGGGAGATAACGTTCTACATGAAAGGGGCGGACACGGTGATGCGAAACGTGGTGGAGTACAACGACTGGCTGGACGAGGAGTGCGTCAACATGGCGCGTGAAGGCCTTCGCACTCTCGTCGTGGCCAAGAAGCCTCTCTCTGCTGCCCAGTACGCAGAGTTCCAGAAGCAATACGACGTCGCCAAAGTCGCCAAAAGCGATCGAGTAAGATGTCTTTCATCTTATGGTATGGGCCATGAATTAGTTGGGGAGTTCAAGTGAAAAGGCGAGGCGATTGAATGGGTGTGAAGATAAGGTGTGATGATTGAAAGGCGGGGAGCATGGAGGCGGTGGTAAAGCGGCTGGAGAAGGACCTTGGGCTACTCTGCCTCACTGGCGTGGAAGATGCTCTGCAGGACGAAGTGGCGCCTACGCTGGAGCACTTGAGAAATGCCGGAATCCGCGTTTGGATGCTCACAGGTTCCAGCCTCCTAGATTGCTGAAAATTTGAAATCACATTTGCAGCGAAATAGTTGATTGTGGTCTCTTGAATTAAAACGAATTGTAGGGGACAAGCGGGAGACGGCAATCTGCATCGCGAAGTCGAGCGGCCTGTTTGCCCGCCACGAGGACGTGCACGTGTTCCCCGAGGTCCTCAACCGCCTTGAGGCTCACACTCAGCTCAATGCCCTTCGCCGGTCTGCCTTTCTATCCCTGCCTGCCTTCACTAATCCTTCCCAACCGGCCATTGCTTAGGCGTACGAAGGTGGCGCTGGTGATCACGGGGGCAGCGCTGAAGATGTGTCTGCAGCACTACGAATCCGACGTTGCCGAGCTCATCTGTGCCTGCATTGCCGTTGTCTGTTCGTCCCTTTCCCTTCTCTACAGGCCCTGTCCTGCATTTGGGATGGGGATAGAATTGATATTATGGCCACAATTTTGAAGCCTCTCAAAAAAGCTCTCTTAAGAGTGCTGCTGTTGAAAACCGCTTTTGGAACGCTTGGCAAGAGTTTGAGCAGAGTAGTCGTTTGAAAAAGTGGATAAAAATTCGCATATAAAGTGGAGAAATGTGGGAGGTAGATGGCCAATAATGATAGGCTTTGGCCTTGGATATATACTTACTTGCGAGCTGAAAGAGATTGAATATTTGGAGGTTGTCGGTGTTCACCGGAGCAGAAGGCGCAGTTGGTGAGGCTGCTGCGAAAGTACAAAAGTCCCCTCCGTATCGCGGCCGTCGGCGATGGTGGCAACGATGTGGCCATGATTCAAGCTGCACACGCCGGCATCGGCATCGTTGGCAAGGTTTCCTTCTCATCTCTTCTTCCCTTCCAGTAGACTTGCCCGATGAGTCCTAAGAACTGAGCTAACTGCATTCATTGATTGGGCAGGAAGGGAAGCAGGCATCGCTGGCGGCGGACTTCAGCATCCACCAGTTCCGCTACCTCTCCCGACTCATGCTCGTACACGGACGCTTCAACTACAAGGTCACTCCTGCTTCAGCGCAGGATGGGGGAGGAATGAGCCTGTTGCAGAGATCGAGCTCATTGGGTCAGTTCGTGATGCACCGAGGCCTGATCATAACCGCCATGCAGGCAGTCTTCTCCTGCGTTTTCTTCTTCGTCTCCGTCAGCCTCTACCCTTCTGTCCTCATGGTCTTGTAAGTCCCTTACCCATAAACTTTTCTCTGGAGAAATAAGTGGACAGCCATACAAATAAAGCAAGAAATACCCAAATATTAGGTAATATTTTTATGTAAAGTAGCCAATTTTTTTCAAAACTTAGATCGATAAAGATTGCTTGATGGAATAAATGCTTGAAGATATTCGACGTTCTACACGAACTTCCCAGTGTTCTCGCTGGTGCTGGACCAAGACTGCAAGGCGGAAACGGCGCTGACCTACCCTGAGCTCTACAAAGAACTGGCCAAGGGACGCAGCCTCTCCTACAAAACATTCTTCCTCTGGTTCCTCGTCTCCATCTACCAGGGTTTCTTTCCTCCCATTCCACCTTCTTCCATCACACCTGCGCTTGAATTGACAGGGGCGGTGATCATGTACCTGGTGATGGTGTTGTTCAAGGACGATCTGTTGCATTTGGTGAGCATCAGCTTCACGAGCCTGATTTTCACGGAGCTCATCATGGTGGCCTTGACCATCCACAACTGGCACTGGGTAATGGTCGTCTCCGAGATCTTCTCCCTCCTCCTCTACATCGCCAGCATGTTCATCCTATCCGAGCAGGGCCTCGGAAAACTCAACCCCGCATTCGCCATTTTTGGTTCCTTTTCATTACTCGTGCTCCATTTTTTGACGTCATACTCTCACTATCATCAGAATTCTCAAGTAGTGGGTGTCAGAAAACAAACAAGCGGCAATAAACGAATTTTAACATTTGTCCATTAATCTGCAGATGCGAGCTATATCCAGCAAGTGGATTTCCTGCTGAAGACGTTGTTGATCACATCGGCGGCCTGCATTCCCATGTACATCATCAAATGCCTGCGCCAACGCATCGCTCCGCCCTCCTACGCCAAGGTCAACTGAAGTCAAGGGCTTCCGACGACCCCCAATCCTCCAGTCCTTGCCGCCTGTGATAATCGCCTTCCAAAGACTCACTTCCAATCCTCACCACCTTTCTCTGGTGGCTGGCTTGCTTTCTGTTTTACAGTTTTTGCCCGCTTCTGCTTGCTGTCTCCTGGCAGGTTTTGGTTGCATATTGCGGAGATTTCTGGAGCAGGCATTTTCTATCGCTTCAATCGGGCTAAACATAGCAGTAGGATATGCGAAACGGAAATGGACGTCTTTATACTTCATGAAGAACTCGCAAAAATACCATGATTGGGCCAAATTGGGAACGAAAAACGGCATAACTACGAAAATGCCCAGAAACTAATATGGTTTATGGACGAGGAAACATACCCTGGCCTACGAATGCACTTTATTGAATTCGAAGACGTAAAATTTTAACTGATACGCAAAAAGTTCTAGTCTTTGATCGTGGCCTATTTTGAGCAAACAGAGAGAATTTCCTAAGTAAGTATCTGAGAGCGAATGAAAAATGCTTCTGACGTGGAATAGGAATTTGATATGCTCAGGGGCATGTGATGTAGGCGGCGGTGAATAGGTGGGCGACGTTGACGAGGATGAAGGTGATGATGGAGCCGATGAATGCCCCCGCCTGTGTCGCTACTCCGTACCAGTACAGACGTCGCCCCGTCACCTCAACTTACCTACTCTCCCAACGGCCAGCCACATCTGCCACTCCAATCCCAGGGCAGGAAAGCATACCTCGGAATCTTCGCTTTCTCGCAAAAGGCTTGCCGTCACCGTTCGCAGATAGGCCAGAATGCCGAAGTCCAATGTGTACGCCGCCACCTAGACAATTGAGAAACATGAACATCACCCATCAACTAAAGCCATCAACTTCTTACAATCGAATAAATATTTTTGGGAATGACTTCAAATTCATTATTGCTTAGGCTAGCCATAATAAATGTTATCTAAGAAGCTAATGAGATTCTTTTAAATCCATGAAATTGGGCCAATAAAAAGAGGAAAAAAGAGGCGGACAAACGCAAAGAATGGAGCCGGCGACGTTGTCTAGAAGCGGATGCGGGCTGAGAGCAGCCAGGCTAACGATGTAGGCAGCCAAAGCACTCGCTACGGCTGTCAGCGCCACTAGTTTACCCAATGCGTTGCTACCCAACTGAAAAAATAACCAACAATTACGCAGACCATCTACTTGGCTGCAGGACTGATAACCTGGACAAAGTGTGGGACGAAGCAGGCTATGGGGTTGGCCATGTTGGAGAAGACGATGGCAAGGTGGTAAGTGGTGGCTCCGTAGGGCAGGCACGCGAAAGACTGAATTGACGGCAGCACCCCGTTCATCAGCCCGTTCACCCACAAAACCAGACCCAGCACCAGCAGATAGCCAGCAGAGCTTAGACCAGCCTCCTTCAAGTGGCTTTCGATCGCAAACTTGATAAACTTTGCGAGAGACAAACCGAGGCAGGAGTCTTAATTTCCACCTCTACTGACTGTGCATCGTCGTCGTCAGAGTACTGACGTGGTTTCATGCCTGCCACCGGTGTAGCCTCCGTGGGCTCCTCTAGCTCTTCCCTCAAAACTTCATATGCCAAGTTACGAAGCTGGAATCTATAACCGCACCACAACGGATGCTTTTGTAAAAGAATGATTTCGCTAGATGCCAAATTCGCTAATATGAAGAAAATGAATGTTTATAATCGAAATCTTTGAATTGGAATTCTTGTTGGGCATGTTGTTGGAAGATAGAAAGAAAAGGTTGCTGACGGCTGCATAAGCGTGGAGGGGGCGGTGAGAGTAGGTTTGGGCTTGGAGCGGAGCATGAGAAGAACGAAGGCAGCCAAAGCAACAAGCATCCAGGCTGTAATGAGTCCGAAGAAGGTGCCCACTGAGTACAGCGGCTCCACCTGCCGAGGCTGGCTCCCGTTTCCACTACTCGACGGCACACACTCGTTTCGACCCGCTCCCTGCACATTGCCCCTATTTCATGGTTTTTTCAATGGAGATAAATCCATATGCAACAAAATTATATCGGTGATTGATCAATAATTATCTTTCTTTTCTTTCTTTTCTTTTTTTCTGAACAATTTTTCATGGCGCTTTCACTGGTCAACCATGGGTAAAGAGAAGAAGGAAGGTGCCGAAACCTGTATGAGAGAGAGGACGGAAGGCACAAATGCAGAGATTCCCATGCCGATGAAAAAGGCCGTCATTAATTCCGGCCTACAAAGAATCGGAGCTCATTTAGGGTGTGAAGCGAGCAATAAAAGCGATAAAAGACCGAAAGCTGCCCATGAAGGGGAGGAAGAGGACGTTGGAGGTGCAGCAGACGAGGGAGACGCAGAAGAAGAGCAGGAACAGCGCTACCGAATGCTCATCTCCACCGATCTTTGCTGTCTGCACATTTTTCAAATGTTGCCAGAAGTAGAAAGGCCGAAAACGAGCGAGGGGAACCTTGTGCCAGAAAAGGGCAAGAAGGAGAATGGAGACGGCGCCGAAGGCAATGGAAGCTCCGATGATCCACTGACGGTGTCCCGTGACCCACTTGTGCCATTTCTCCCAAAGGCTGTATTTTTGGAAAAATTTTAAAAAAAGCTTCTGAGCTTTGTAGGTATGTACGAAAAATAAAAGGAATTTGGTATTTTCTTGAATTTAAGGAACCTTCGGATAAACAAGCAGAAAACCTGTAAATGATTGGACCGACGATGGCTAGTTGGATGATGACAGCGAGGAAGGAGGGGAGATTCCATCCCTCCGGCAACTCCGCCACTTCCAGAGGCAGCTCCATCCAAACTGCGTTGACCCCCAGCCATGTGGAGGAGCCGAAAATCACGATCAGCAGGTAGCTTAGTCGCCCCTGCCATTTCTGCAACCAAAGTTTCTGTGAAAATAGTTTGCCTTGTCTCATAGCTCCTTCTTATTCAAGGAATCTTTGTTGGATAGAAAACAAAGCTGCGTATATTTTTATGCAATGGGATATTCCTTATTCATCGACAGTCTGCCATATGAAAAATGTAACGGATTTCGAATCTTCGGAACGATTTTCCATATTTTCCGGCTGAATTACTAAGAATTTCAAACGACTTTTCGATGGAACCAACAACCTTGTCTGAAAGTAGAAAAATTGCGTGTAACTGCGCCTACCCTGAAAGTGCAGGCTTACGCGCTTCTTCATCTAAGAGTTGAGCTCGTTCGTTTTTGCCAGCTCATTGTTTGCCGCTCAATATTTTGCAGATAGTGTTTCCACAACTTTGTCGTTCCACAACTTGATAGTGCGAAGCCTTATCAAGCAGCCGTTGGGAACAATGGCACCATTCAAAGCTGAAAAGTATTGAAAAACAAGGAGCGTTGATAAGGAGTTGATGTGGCGAGGAGCACTAAGAAGAGGCAAACATTGGGGAGATAAGAGGCGACACACGGGACCAGTGGCTACGTGACTGCATTCAAAACCGTGACTGGTCAGTCCCGGAAGCAGGATGAAGTACGCCGTCTTCGTGGGCTGTTTCACCCAGCCTTTCGAGCACTGCAATGCCCCAAACGCAGCCGGAAAAGGTTCGCCCATCCCAACCGCTTTTTATGAAAGAGCTGTGGCTAAAAGGAATGGTATGGACAAGGTTTTGCAAGGGAGTGGATTGAGGCATTAGCGTGTACACGGTGGAGGAGGAAGGCGGTGAGGTGAAAGCGGAGCTCACCAGCCTCACTCCAGCGTCCAACCCTGGCTTCCTCTTCTATGGGCCCAAAAAACAGCGCCTATTCGCCGTCTCCGAGGACCATCCCAACGAAGGCACTCTTACTACCTATCAGGTTTCGGCTGACACCTAGTTTCCCCCCCCCCCAAGGCTAGGTCCCCCCCAAGGCATTTTTGGAAAGTTTCCCCCCCTCATGAAAGTTTCCCCCCACCAAGATTTTCACCTATACCCACACACCCTGCGCTAATGCGTCTCCTAGTTGATACGGCAGTCTAAACAGGGAAATTTGTGTCTTGGGGGGGGGGGAAACTAGGCGT
The DNA here is from genome assembly GCA_030248095.1 of Ptycholaimellus sp. GST1_10. Classification (NCBI taxonomy): domain Eukaryota; kingdom Metazoa; phylum Nematoda; class Chromadorea; order Chromadorida; family Chromadoridae; genus Ptycholaimellus; species Ptycholaimellus sp. GST1_10. Next base: position 12,538 of record JASANA010011617.1, read on the forward strand.
CAAAAATCTTGGGGGGGGGGGGGGGGAAACTAGTCGTCGATTTGAGGACTAGTTTCCCCCCCCCCAAGACTCAATTTCACCTATTTTCACCTAGTTTCACCTGCAATTCGCCAAAGCAATATCAACTAGGGGACGAGTTAGCGCAGGGTGTGTGTGGTAGGTAAAATCTTGGGGGGGGGGGGGAAACTTTCATGAGGGGGGGAAACTTTCTTGAGGGGGGGGTCATCGCCATGGGGGGGGGAAAGAAATCCCATGAGGGGGGGAAACTAGGTGTCAGCCCAGGTTTCTGCCTGGCCTCTCCTGAAACACTTACTGCAATGCTCTTTAAACATTATTCACAACATATTCGCAAATTCGCAGGGCCTAGTAAAATTGTCATAGGTATTGGAAAACGGGAAGGAGCTGAAGGAGGTGGGTCGAACGCCCACCAAGGGCGTGGATCCTTGCTACATGCAGCTGGACAATGAGGAGAATACTTTGCTGTTGACCAACTACTGGACGGCTTCTGCTCTCTCATTCAACGTCTCCCAAGATCAACCTCAGCCAACTGCCTTCCTTGAATGGAAAGCCTTTTCCAGTGGGCATTTGTCTTGCCACATTATCATGAAGATAACAAATCATTGCAACTGTAAGAATGTAAGCGCTGATACTAGTAGCTAACAATATAATAAAAGCAGAACAAAGTCATCGATAACCGTGAACTAGTAGGAAAAATTGGTGTACTTGGTGAATGTTCCCAAAAGAAGAATTTTTGTTAAAATGTTATCGAATTAGTTTGCAGATGTGGACAAAGGGCGACAGGGTGAGGCGCACACGCACTGCATCCTCCCCGGCGCCGCATGGAACTGGGCCTTGGTCGCTGACCTGGGCGCAGACGCCATCTACTCTGTCGACATCACCTCCGAGAAGACCATCAAGGAGTCCAACCGAGCCCCGCTTACGCTGCCTCCTGGCACCGGACCACGCCACATCATCTTTCACCCCACCTTCCGCTACGCATACATCAGTGGTACCCTCCCTTTGCTTACAGCTGAGCCCCCTCATGACACACTTTGTCACCATCCCTTATCAGTTACCGGCCTTTGCTATGTGCCTATAAAATCAAAAAACTATTCGCTTTGACTAAACGATAATAAAGTTAATCGAATATGAATTATCATTGGTTTAGCTCTAGCAGCTTCAAACTAGCGAAATCTGTTTTTCGATCATAATTGCCTATCCAAATGCAGGGGAGCTAAGTGGGACAGTGCACGTGGCATCGGTGAGCGAGAGCGGAGAACTGGCCTATGTGCAAGGCCTTGGAACACTGCCCGAGGACTGGAGTGAATGGAACAACGCGGCAGATCTCCACCTTTCTCCAGACGCCCGCTTCCTCCTCATCTCCAACCGCGGCCACGACTCCATTGCCCGCTTTGCTGTCAGCAAAGACGGCTCTACTCTAAGGTGAGATACTTGGGGCTTAGTGGGACAGTGCACGTGGCATCGGTGAGCGAGAGCGGAGAACTGGCCTATGTGCAAGGCCTTGGAACACTGCCCGAGGACTGGAGTGAATGGAACAACGCGGCAGATCTCCACCTTTCTCCAGACGCCCGCTTCCTCCTCATCTCCAACCGCGGCCACGACTCCATTGCCCGCTTTGCTGTCAGCAAAGACGGCTCTACTCTTAGGTGAGATACTTGGGGCTTAGTGGGACAGTGCATGTGGCATCGGTGAGCGAGAGCGGAGAACTGGCCTATGTGCAAGGCCTTGGAACACTGCCCGAGGACTGGAGTGAATGGAACAACGCGGCAGATCTCCACCTTTCTCCAGACGCCCGCTTCCTCCTCATCTCCAACCGCGGCCACGACTCCATTGCCCGCTTTGCTGTCAGCGAAGACGGCTCTACTCTAAGGTGAGATACTTGGGGCTTAGTGGGACAGTGCACGTGGCATCGGTGAGCGAGAGCGGAGAACTGGCCTATGTGCAAGGCCTTGGAACACTGCCCGAGGACTGGAGTGAATGGAACAACGCGGCAGATCTCCACCTTTCTCCAGACGCCCGCTTCCTCCTCATCTCCAACCGCGGCCACGACTCCATTGCCCGCTTTGCTGTCAGCGAAGACGGCTCTACTCTAAGGTGAGATACTTGGGGCTTAGTGGGACAGTGCACGTGGCATCGGTGAGCGAGAGCGGAGAACTGGCCTATGTGCAAGGCCTTGGAACACTGCCCGAGGACTGGAGTGAATGGAACAACGCGGCAGATCTCCACCTTTCTCCAGACGCCCGCTTCCTCCTCATCTCCAACCGCGGCCACGACTCCATTGCCCGCTTTGCTGTCAGCGAAGACGGCTCTACTCTTAGGTGAGATACTTGGGGCTTAGTGGGACAGTGCACGTGGCATCGGTGAGCGAGAGCGGAGAACTGGCCTATGTGCAAGGCCTTGGAACACTGCCCGAGGACTGGAGTGAATGGAACAACGCGGCAGATCTCCACCTTTCTCCAGACGCCCGCTTCCTCCTCATCTCCAACCGCGGCCACGACTCCATTGCCCGCTTTGCTGTCAGCAAAGACGGCTCTACTCTTAGGTGAGATACTTGGGGCTTAGTGGGACAGTGCATGTGGCATCGGTGAGCGAGAGCGGAGAACTGGCCTATGTGCAAGGCCTTGGAACACTGCCCGAGGACTGGAGTGAATGGAACAACGCGGCAGATCTCCACCTTTCTCCAGACGCCCGCTTCCTCCTCATCTCCAACCGCGGCCACGACTCCATTGCCCGCTTTGCTGTCAGCGAAGACGGCTCTACTCTTAGGTGAGATACTTGGGGCTTAGTGGGACAGTGCACGTGGCATCGGTGAGCGAGAGCGGAGAACTGGCCTATGTGCAAGGCCTTGGAACACTGCCCGAGGACTGGAGTGAATGGAACAACGCGGCAGATCTCCACCTTTCTCCAGACGCCCGCTTCCTCCTCATCTCCAACCGCGGCCACGACTCCATTGCCCGCTTTGCTGTCAGCGAAGACGGCTCTACTCTAAGGTGAGACACTTGCTGTCCATGTCATTGATAGGAGATTCTTCTGGTTCATTGGACCTTGCCATTCCAGCAGAATAGCTTTTGAAGTGAAAAAAATAGCCATAGATGGACCGTATGTTTAGCTTCCTGGGTCGAACGCCGAGCGGTGGTGAGAAGCCGCGGAACTTTGCGTTCAGTCCGAGCGGGGACTTCGTCATCGTGGCCAACCAGGACAGCGACAACATCGTCGCTTTCGCATTCGACAAGAACACCGGGGACCTTCAGCCCAAGCTCACCATTCACACTAACGCACCTGTCTGTGTCAAGTGCGCCCTACTCTAGCATTCCTGCTACTTTTAGGCTATGCGCTTAGGGCTTATTCATGAAAAATGAAATAAATGAAAACAAAAGAACACAAATTAAATCAGGAAAAAGCAGCACAAAGTTCTGTGGAAAAGGGCATTAACTTCGTGCTTTGTACTGCGTATTTTGCTTTTGGTCGAAATGCCTTTCTGTGTAAACAGTCACGGAAGCATGGAGGTATAAACAACTCCATAAAGGAAGTTTATATTACCAGAAATCAAGAAATCAATCCATAAATCAAGGGAAAAATTTTGGTCAGTGTCCTATCATCATCCTAGCATCATAATTCTCAAAGAACAACGTTTTTTATTCATTTTGGAATTGAGCTTGAAATTTAGGCCTTATTGAGTTTGTAAATCTAGGCTGAGGCAGGATTATCATGGCGTCGATGCGCGAGAGCGAATCGGTAGGCAGCCTTGGAGGGACGAAGGATGGCCTGAAGAATCCGGTCCCGCAGAACCAGCGAATTGGCTGACAATTCCATCTCAATTGGATCAGGTATGAGGTAGGTACAAGGTCTTAGGAACTAACATGGTTTCTTTTATTAATTGACAGCTTCTAGCGAAAGGGATTAACGTTTAGCTGGTTTCGGACTTGGAGACTGAGTGTTGGCGGAAGCGGACCCAGCGTGCAGGAGCAGGAGCAAAAGGCAGAGGAGCTCAGCGATGCGCATTCTTGGATGGATGGATGCTTCAAGGGCGAAAGGGATAAACGTTTAGCTGGTTTCGGACTTGGAGACTGAGTGTTGGCGGAAGCGGACCCAGCCTGCTCTTGGATGAATGGATGCTTTTGGGGCTTAGACGCTATGATCGAAATGGTTGTGAAGGATTTTATCAGATAAATGATTAAGAGTGCCTAGGTCTGGGGTAAGGTGATCAAGACGGTGAGGTGCGTGATTACCTTCTACAGGCTATCCCACTTCTTGCGTTATTAAAATACAATGGCTTAGATTGGCTGTCTTTGACGCATGAAGAGGCTCCTTGTTGCGTTTATTGATTAATCATGGACTCAAGCCAGGAGAGACGTTCATCCCTTTGTGATCAAAATTCACTGGCTCTGAATTAAAAAGCAGCAAAGAGACGACGAATGAGCTAAGTCAAGTAAAATGTTAGTCATTTGTCGATTTGACTGATTTCCTTTTGTTTTAAAACTATTGAGCAACAAGTTATATAATTTGAAAACTTTTTAGCTTTATCTTACAAACATACAGGGGGGGGAGGCCTTTTCCGTACGGCTAACTTTAAAAATTTATTTCTCCAGCCCATCAAAAGCTAGAGGGCTGAAAATTTGCATGGAAGTAGTTCCAACCCTCAATGATCTGCAAAAAAAATTTGCGGCTTTAAACATCAAGTTGAACCAGAGAAACAGTCATTTTCGTAAAGTCACTCAAAAATCGGCACACCTCGACAGTAAATTTTTTTTCACCTGAATTTGAGGCTTGATTTCTCAGCCCCATCAAATCCGTTTGAGCCCAAAATTTCACACAATTTAGTCCTAAGTGTCCTTAACTTACATATAAATTTTTATTTTTCTAGGTGCTCCCTATGTCGAGAAACAGCTTTCAAAGTAAAACAACCTTTTTACTTTTTCCATAATTTCATAGTATTCTCCAGCTGGACTGGCCCTTAACCATAGGAAAGGGGGAGTAGTAGATAGATAGTCAATCCGAGTACCCCTACAAAAGGTCGGGGGGTAGAAACTACCGTACGTTTCTAACGTACGGTTACTAGTAAGGGAGGTAGATACACATGAAGCCATGTTACGAAGGGAAAGGGGTAGAAACCTATCGTAAGTTTCTACCTACGATACAAAGGTGACCCATTTGAAAAAACGATGTTCTAAAAATCTACTACTTCAATATTTGATTGTTTGAAATTAAATGTGCGATTTAAAATGAATAACTTAACACGTTTCAAATGGCAAGAAAACATAAATCTTAGTGTAAAGCTACTGCATGTAAGTGTTTGCATTTGATAGCATGCATGTCTTGGCAGTCTACACCTCAGTAAGCGCATGGCAGTGTAAGCCTCACGCGTGTCTTGGCAGTCTACATCTCAGCAAGCGCATGCCAGTGTAAGCCTCAGCAAGCACGCCTGTTCTTCTCAGAGTTCGTCGAGCTGCTGGTGCCGCCGGTGCCCAATCCCCTCGTGGACTGCGCAAACCGACACAATGAGCTGGTTCATTTCTCTTCTCTTTTCTGATTTTCTTGTGAACATCATTCATAGTGTCCCTGAAATTAGGGATGATGCAGGGAAGAAAAGGGGTAGAGGTAAAGGGAGAACATGTTGCAGCAAGAGTCGGTGATGGAGTTCGTCGCCAAGATCGGGGTGGGGCGCGTGGAGTTGTTGCCGCCCTTCCCCTGGCACTCCTTCGACGCCAACGACTTCTTCCACAACGTATCTCTCCTTTCTTTCTCTCATCCTGGTAGGGAGGCGTAGGAAAGAGAAGGGTGGTTTGGAGATGTACTCCAGCACTGTTGCTGGGGCATTCTACGGGGAGACAGTGCAGTCGGCCATTCCCTGGGCGCCGCACGTCATCGTCCGCCCCGTCCACTACCACGAGGTCTGGGCCGATCCCGATCACCCGGTTCTCCTCTTTATTTTCTCTTTCTCTCTCCTCATTCAACGGCTGACACTGCAGCACGTGATGCTGCGTGAGGCGCTGGTGACGCTGATCGTGAAGCTGTACCGCAACGCCTAGCCAATTTTCATCATCTTTCTTTTTTGATCTACTTTTAAATCATCTCATTCTCTACAACTACATTATCTCTAGCGATGGCTCTGCTTTTCTTAGCATCTTTGTCGACTGCCTATTGATCACCTTTTTTGCATTTATTCTTCCGGCCTTTTCTCTTCCTTCACTGCCTTCGTCTCGCCTTCTTTGACTGGCCTCTTTTTTTAATTATATCCTGCCTCACATAGAATAAGCTGCATTCACTTACTATCTTTTCGGAGGGCATGGATAGAACTAGGGCTCACACTACCAATTGGAGGAGGTGCGGGAAGGAAGGTTGAAGTGCAGTGAATGAAACATGGGGTAAGCGAGTATTGGTCTATAATTGCGTGCCCGGAGCAGTGAATTTTAGCAGCCGGTCACTTCATTCGCTTCCTCTTCTCATCTTTCTTTCTTTCAGTTTCTGCTCAGGCCGAAGCGGATTGGGCTTTTTGCGGCCTTCGCTTTAGGGTTGGCATTCAAAGTCAGGGTAACCATTACACATCGAAGAGAAGGGGGGGAAGAAAGGTTAAAGGGGAGAAGAGTGAAACTTGGAGGGTGTGAGTAGTGTCGGAATTATGCGCGTGGAGGGCGAGATGAGAGGAAGAGGAGTTAAAGCAGGGTCGCTCGTCCGTTGATATAATCACCCTCAACACACATCACTCAACACACAGCTCCGCTCCTTTTAAGGCTGAACAGGAACTACTATCTCCATTCTCTCCTTCACCTCTCTCTCCTTCTCTCCTTCATTTGCTGCTGAGGACAAGGATGTCTGAATTCGACGCTGTGCTCTTCGCGTTCGCCGAGGAACTGTTTGCGGCAGAAGCTGCAGAAAAGGAGGCTCGGCCACCGGCCAGTTGGCGGCGCTGGGCACGCCGGGAGGAGGCCTGGTGGCGGAAAGTGCGAGATTCCTGCAACCATTACGGCTGGACCATCCCAGGCTTCGGACATGGATTCTCTCGCCATCACTTCGAGCTGTATTTCGGGGACTAGTGATTGATGATTATTTATTTAACTTATTGTTTTCTATTTATTCGACCGATAAAATTAACTTTCTGCAATGGTTGGAAAGAAATCAAATATAATTTGCGTACGGAAACGAAAATGAAGCTGGGTCTGATTGGCCGAAGCCGGTTGATGGGGAGTGAAGGTAAAAAGGTAATTGTGAGCGGGAAAGAGGGGGAGGGAGGTGTCAGGGAAAGGGAAAAACGAGGTGCGACTGGTCTACGCAGGAACACTGGGAAATCTCATTCGCCCCTGCACGCTACGCTGACCCATCACCGCCTATTCTACTACTTCCCTTATTCATAATTCACTCACTCGGAACCTTTCCTACTTAGCTCTCTCCTCTGTTAGTTTTTAGGAGAGGGCCTAGTGAGAAGGGTGGGTTGAAAGATGAAAGGGAGGATACTTGGCGGTAAAACGGACTGGTAACTGGAGCGCGTCACACGGCGTCGTTCGCTTCCTCCTCCTCTCCCTCGGAGGATTCGGATTCAGCTGGGCGCAACGCCTCTCGAATCTGTGCTTCCTCCTCCTCGTCCTGCTCTTCCTCCAGGCCCTGCATCAACGATGGCTGCAATCTCGGCTTGCCTCGTATCACAAGGTTATGATGGACAGGAAAAGGGCGTGATTTTCGAGAAGAAAGCTTTTTCAATACATAATTAGGGTAGGCACTGTGGATAATTTTACACGGGCCTATGGCGTTGTCATAGAATTTCTTGGAAGTGCCTTTTGGAGGCTGATTCCGAGGCTTTAGGTAATACACCTCTTCGCCGGGGGTAAATATAGTTCCTCCGGCTGTTCGATCGTAGTCCTGCTTGTTTCTCTTCTGGGCCTGCTGCACCTTCTTCATCGCCAACTGCCTCACCTCTGCCAGCCTGTAAATATGATCAGCCAAGTAATCTCTGGGTTCATGCAATTCAGGCGACAAGGGCGGGCGCAAGGCTTCCGATGGCCACTCCAATTCTCGCCCATACATGAGCATGGCGGGGGTTTGAGTGGTGGAGGTTTGGGGCGTGGCGCGGTAGGTGAAGAGGACCTGTGGCAGGGACTGGTCCCAGTCGGCGGGGTTCAGGTCGGTGACGGCGCGAATCATCTCCATCACCGTCAGGTTCAGCCTCTCCACTAAGCCCTGTGAGTTAGAAGAATAGGGGGTGGAAAGGGTATCATGGATGCCGTATTTGGCAAGGAAGGCCTTGAAGAGCTTGGAAGTGAAGTTGGTCGCTCCGTCGTGGACTAGCTCTCTGGGTGCTCCCAGTCTGAAGACCACATCGTCTCTCAAGAATTCAATGATGGTGGGGGACGTGAGATCGGAGACTGCTCTTCCTTCAGGCCATTTAGTAGTCCAGTCCTGGTATAGGATGATATATTTCTTCCCACTGGTGGTTGTGGGTAAAGGGCCCATGCAATCGATTTCTCCTCTGAAATTGGCTGGCGCAATGAGGAGGGGAAGAAGTGGTGCTTTGGGAGAAGGGTGATATTTGACGCGGAGGCAGGTAAAGCAGCCGCCGATGTAAGCGCGTACGTCGGCGTCCATGCCAGTCCAGGCGTAGTTGATCTTCAGCCTTGTCACCGTTCTCGCTACGCCACAATGTCCTCCTAGCTCCAAATGGTGCTCTTCCATCAACTTCCTCTTTAGAGCACTAGGCACCATAACTGGGCATCGCTCCTGTAAGGGTCGGGATATTCGCATCAAAAGGACGCCTCCCTGTCCTATCAACGTATTTTTAGCCATTCTTTGCACTCTCTTACTCGCTTTCTCTTCTTCCGGCAATAAACCGGTAAGATGATATTGGATAATTGGGCCTAATACGGGATCTGTTTTTTGCGCTTCGGCAAAAGTGAGATCGATAGGTTGAAATAGAGGAGGGGGCAGTAAAGGAGCATTGTGGTAAGGTGGGGGTAGGTTGGTAGGAAGGAATGGGGTGGACATGTCGGAAGGTGGCGATGAAGGCGGGGAGGCGTTGGAAGTGGACGGAGTGTTTTCCGTCGCAGAGGATTCTGTCACTCCAGCGGCGACCTCCTCCCTCTCCTTTCGGAGATTGGGACGGGTGACTAACATCCTCCGTCCCCTACTCCCTCTCCTCGCTCCTCTTCTCCCTCCACCCCTCCTTCCTGCATTACCATGCAAGGGTTTGGGAAGCTGAGGTTCGCTTATGAGGGTCTTTGGTGGCTGAGCATTTTGTCTGAGTCCGTAGCGCTGGGAGGGACGAAGGGAATGCACTTGAGGCGGTGCTCCTCCGGAGGGCGGCTTTTGCGCCGCCGCTCTGTTCGCCTCCTCCACAATTCGCTCGGCCATCTCTTTCTCCCACTCAGGCCATCTTTCATATCCAGGTCCAGCCAAAGCTTCTCTTGCTTCGCTGGCCTGGAGAAATGGCGCAGCATCGGGCACTAAGCGGCTCAGCGCATCGGCGTTGCTGTGCTTCGACCCTTTCTTATAAACCACCTCAAAGTCGTAGTCCAAAAGTTGCAACGCCCACCGATCTAATCGGTCAGAGCCACTGGGTCTTTTTAATATTGCGGATAAAGGTGAATGATCGCAAATTAAAGTCCATTTACGGCCATATAAATAATCTCTGCATTCGCTGACGCAGAATTTTACGGCCAATAATTCTTTTTCAGTCACTGCGTATCGCGTTTCTGGGTCCGTCATTTTTCTGCCACAGCGATCGAGCCCAGCCTGCAAAGCTGCACTTCGCTTCGCTGCCCGACAGGACACCCTGCAGCCCCAGAACTTCACTCAGCCAGAGCCGGCCCAGTGAACTTCTATGCGACAGCAACTGCGACTACGCTGCATGGATTGAAAATTGACTTCCAAGTCTCTTTTTCAATATCCGTTCTTCACCAGCAACATCTTATCGCAGAGTTTCCAGACATCACGCCATCCTTTGGCGGTAAACAGAAACCCCCCGACGCCGAGTTTCCAGCCATCATCCATCACGCCATCTTCGGCGTAAACAGGAAACTCCGACACGTCACACGGCACACTTGCTACCGTAATCCGCTGCCACGAAGGGTCTTGAAGCGAACTGAAAAGTTCTCTTTCAAAAAATTCCATCTACCTCGAGATTTCATTTTATCATTGCGGATTTTATGAAATCATTACCGCCGACGATCAAGACAACCGATCCGCTGAGATTGAAAATATGAAATTTTGTGAGTTAAGCTGGTGAATTTTCAGCTGGTTAGCATCGACCGCCTTCATGCCAGCCTTGAAGTTTGCCTTTTTTTTTCGCGTCGTCTCCAGAATTTCATATTGAAAAGGATTTTGAATTTCTCTTGTCTGCTTCGTTCTCGATGCCAGCCTGTTGTTGGTTGCTGTTGTCAAAAAAAAAAAAAAAAAAAAAAAAAAAAAAAAAAAAAAAAAAAAAAAATGAGGATTCAGAATATCAACACTTTCATATCCTAATGAAATCAAAAAAAAGACACGATATTAGAAATCCTCAGTTCTTAGATATTTATGGAATACACGGCAATTATGCTTCAGCCAAAAACATTAAAAAATCAATCAGATACGTCTGTAAAGATAATAATGTTTTGTCTGAAGGTATAGATACCTCCCCCTTTAAAAAGAAATACCTAGAAGAGCATTTTTCTGAATTATCGTACTTAAAAAATATAAAAGAAAAAATTGTATTTCTTTTTGACAGGGGATTTAATCCCTATGAAATTATTAAGGAATGTAATTTTGAATTAAAAACATATATTCTTAATAATTTCGATAGTGTGAATAGATTATATAATCTTCATAGAGTTATATTTAAGAAAGAGAGTGCCATTCCAACAGATCAAATAAAAAATATTCCGGAAGAAGTTCTCAATTGGAATAGTAAAAAAGAGACGCTAGTGTTAGCTGGACCAAGTGGTATAGGAAAAACTACACTAGCTAAAGCACTTCTTCCTAATGGTCTTTTTGTCCGTCATTTAGATAAATTAAAGGATTTTTCAAGTGCAAATGACGGAATAATAATAGATGACATAAATTTAAAAAACAAACTTTCAAGAGAAGATGTCATCAGTTTATTTGATACTGAGAATGACACTCAGATGAACGTAAAACACTCGTTTATAGAGATACCTAAGGAAACACCCAGGATAGTAACAACAAATCATTTCACGCTTGATCTATTAGTACCAAACGATACTTATGGAGCCATCAAGCGTAGAGTTAAGTTTGTTTATAAAAAACACATATATGACGAATCTGAAAAACCTTTAGAATCCGAATAAACCACACAAAAAGGATTTGGATTTCTGTGAAGATGAAGCAATAAATTCATGAAAATCCAAATAACTTTTTGCATTAACAAAGTCTCTAACATAAAAAAGAACAGCAGGATCATGTGTTAAAACTACTTTTTGTGCATATTCAAAAACATGATCATCAAAACATCTTTTAGATACTTTGTTAATAGGCAATAATTCTCCTTCGAATTCTAAATATTTTTCTCTCATTAAAGAATCCATAACATTGGAATAAACCTTATCATACATATCAATAATAATTTCTAATTCATAAGATCTACCCCCAAAATATTTATCAATGATAAGCTTTCTTCCAAAATCTTTTATCAAAGATCTTCGCTGCCAGCCACAGTCAACGTCGGCACAGACTCAACTCTGCTTGGGCATCGAAAACTTACTGCAAAGTTGTTTTCATGCTGGCTCTACAAGCATCGTCGATCGCAATTTCATTATCCTTGGACGGATCTTGAAATTGTCTGCAGCCAAGAGCGACCGCGTATTTTCGCTGCCAAAGTTGAAAATTGGCTCCGATCAGTTTTCAACTCCTGGCCTCTGCTGCAACCGAGCCGGCCAACCAGACCAGCTATCCAGCAAGCAACGTCTACGCTGCTAGAGTTTTGGAACCGTCTCTGACCAGTCCAAAACTCCCTGCTACCTGCTGCAATCGCCGGCCAGCCTGTTTATAAATCTTGGCGGATTTATAAACGATCGAGCATCGCTGAAGAAAAGATGGGCCGAACCTCAGAGTCAAAATGCCGTCTTTCAACGTCGCATTATTTACTGATCTTTATGATCATGTAAATTAGAAAAGCAACGGCGAAAGATAAGGAGCAAAGAGACTCATCAACGGCTTCCCTTTTCTACGTGGACGACTACGGGAGCAGACCCCGCTCAGTGGACTGCTTGCACTGCCACTGCTACGACCTCCCAGTGTTCTGCGTCTTCAGCCTGTTCACCTGCGGCCAGAAGGACCTCTCCATGGACGGCGCCCTCCACAAACACTTCGTCCGCCTCTACTAAGACGCGTCCGAGGAGTATTCAAGGACCCGCCCAAAGGACACGCCTTGCCCTCCTTCCGCCCGCCGTTGAAGAAAGCGCCTCTTCTGGACAAAGTCCGCCGCTTTCGCTACGGCTTCCTGGAGCACTCCAACCGCGTCCAGATCTTCATGGACTGCAACCAGTGCGACATGCTGGACGGCATGAACTGCGGCTTCTGCCACTTCCTGCTCTACAGCGGCCACACTGCCCAGCTCTAGGACTCCGTTCCGATCGTCGCCCACTACGGCTTGCTGCCCGTGCTCTGCTCCAGCATCAAGCCGGCCGAGTCCAGCGTCTACGCCTTCTTCAACCCCGGCAACTACATGGCCTTCTTCGACGCCATGGAGCCCTGCCCTGGAAGACGCCCACCCAGTTTCTCAGCAAGGCCTCAAACTCACCCCCTCTTCACTGCCCTTAGAGGTCGGTGGTGTACAAGGCCTACGGAAACCTGAGCGGCTTCCACAACCACTTCTGCAACTTCATGCCCGCGTTCGCCGTCATGCAGTTCGCCCCCTGGAAGACGTCCTCCGCAGATCTTTCAGATCTCCTGCCCTACACCTCCCCTCCCCTCACTCTGCCCAGCAGTAAGAGGTCGGTGGTGTACAAGGCCAACGGCTACCTGGACGGCTTCCTGACTGGCCTCTGCCAGTACGCCGGCGACTGGGCCAACTTCAATCCCATCGCCGCCTTCTAGACTTTGCACTATCTGGGAAGATATGCAAATTCTATCTACGCTTCTTTCGACAGCTCCAAAATGGGCGAGAAAAGTAAACTTAAGGTTTACGCAATTCAAAGAGCCTATTTTGGGGCGGCGTTCTGGAGCGCGGCCGAGCTCCTCCGCCTCAGCTCCGCCTACTCTCTGCCCAGCCACAATGCCTCTTTTGGCTGGCCCAGTGAGAGCAGCTTCTTAGGACTTCAGCTCAGTACGGCGAAGAATGCAAGAAACTACGCTGCCACGCCTTCGCATCTGCTCACTGTCATCCCGAGCTGCGTTCGATTCTATCATCGCAGCTACTGAGCAATTGCTTAGTGTCATCCCGAGCAGCGTCGTTTCTACCTCTGTCAACCCGAGCGAAAGGACATTGTCATCCCGAGCTGCGTTCTTTTCGCATCTCAGACAGTGACCGTCTTTGCTCTGCGTCATCCCGAGCTGCGGAAAATCATCGCAGACAGATAGAGAGTGACCAGCGTCTGTCATCCCGAGCTGCGTCAAACTTCGCCGATGTCAACCCGAGCAAATTGGCCCTGTCATCCCGAGCTGCGTTCACTTCTTCGCAGCTCTACAGCTACAATTTGCTCCGCGTCATCCCGAGCTGAACCAGTCCAAGACACTGTCAACCCGAGCAAACAGTCTCCTGTCATCCCGAGCTGCGTCCTTTCTCCTCGCAGCAACAGTAGAGACAATTTGCTCAGTGTCATCCCGAGCTGCGGCAAGTTGAGATGACTGTCATCCCGAGCTGCGTCATTCAACGCGCCTCTCAGAACAGCCTCAATAAACGTCGCCAGAAGCGAGCAGAAAGTGATACTTTCTGAAACAGACGGCCATTGGCCCATCTTCGATGCCTCAAAAAGCCTACTACAAAGGCTTTCCGCAATCCCCCAAGCGGCCCAGCCTCAACCAGAAGCCCGTGCACTGCTTCTCCTACATGGCCGCCATTCACAACGTCCGCGTCCCCTACACCTCCCTACCCCCCTCCAACCTCAATTGCGATAGGCTTTTAAGCTCGCCTCGCTTAAAACTCAGCCTTTCGCATCAACGGCGAATGCGTCCCTCTTCTGCCTTAGTTGGCCTATGTCGCCTAGGCTCCGCTCACGGGGCAAGAATCGCCTTGCCCACTCACTTCTCCGCCGCCGGCCGAGAGGGAAGAGTACCCTGAACGGGAACCTGGACGGATTGGCCAAGACCGAGCTGATCATCGGCCAGAAGAGCAGCGTTCGCATCGTCGCCATCAACGTCATCAATAATGACACCTCAAACCTCCCCCTCCAACCCTCATAAAAAGGAAGACTTCACTACCCCCTACAAACTATCTCAGCGACGGCGTATCAGCATCTTCAATTACCTCCCTTCATCTGAGCCCACAGAGCTATCTGCCTGCTGCCTTCTCGGCCTCCGCTCCCTGGCGCCCTGGACCCAGAGAAGAACCCCCCCCACCCCATCTGGACGGAAGGCGAAGACTATCTTCTTCTAGCGCCGCTTCGAGAACATCGAAATTCGCAGCGCCGACGCAGCTCAAGTCTTCCTAACACCCTACCTATACCTTCCAGCCCCACCCCCTAGCTGAGACAGGCCAAGATTGGCCGCCCGTTCGCGCAGAGCTCATCCGCCGCGCCTCTCAGACAACAGACTGTTGAAGACTAGCGTCTACTACCGCGGCTTCATCTCGCTTTCGCGCGCCGGCGTACCTCCGTCTTCCCCCTCACTCTCTACCACCCTCCCAACCTGGGCCCACCTCCCTTCCCCTCCCCCCTCCCCCCCCTTCCACGGACCTCCTCTAACCCCTTCTCCTCCCTCTATCCTCCAGCCTCCCTTGAGAAACCCCCAACTACTCCTCACGCCCCTGACAGCTACAGATGGACTGACACCCATCACCTACACCCTTCCATCATTACAACCCCCTCAAACACTGTTCCAATTCGATTGGGCCAAGGACGCCTAGCTGAACGCCTGGAGCTTCTAGCGCCTCTGCGACAAGCACAGCCTCAATCAGCCCTGCCTTGGCGTCGGACAGATGAACAGTTCCGATTGCGCACCTTCATTCCTACCCCTTGGCCTCCCCTCTAGAGGCTTGGAATGGAGCGGCATCGACAAGAGCGCCTCCAAGAATCCGCCGTCTCTGGCATGAAAACAGGGCCAGATCGCCTCTGGAAGTCATCAGCCCGCCTTTCAAGCCAGCGCCGAACGGGAACATTAAAGTTTAACTTTAATGAAATATTCGGCGGAAATTCGACGCTTCTATTATCCTAAAACGGATAAAAGAAGAAGTCTCAAGAACTTCGGTTCTACGGCGTCTAAGTGAGATTTGCCGGCCTTCTGAACGGCGCAAATCTGCATGGACTGCGGCTTCAAGGCCTTCGCCTACGGCTTCGGCTCCGGCTTCCTGGCCTCCGCCTCCCACCAGACGCCCATTGACTGCCACTCATTCCCAGTCAATCAATTGATTGCCCCGAATGACGCGTCAATGCCCATCAACGGCCAACACATTTCCTCCTAGCTCCTTGCTATAAAGGATTGAAATGCGCTTGGCACGGGCCTCCGGCCAACCTCTACTCGGCCTTGTTCATCAAGCGCGGCGACATCTGGATCGCCTTCAACTGCATCATGAACAAAGCACAGGCCTTCGGCCACCCTACGACGGCCTGAATCGGCAGGCACAGGCCTTAGGCACAGGCCTCCGGCCACTAGGAGCTCACCCTGTCCCTGCACTTCCGTTCCAGCAGCCTTCCTCTGTGGACTCCGACTGCGGACGAAAAGTGTCAAACAGCCACGACTCCTTCCAGTCAAACTGTCCCTGCAGTTCCCCTTCAGCAGCCTTCTTCTGAGCAACCTCGCTCTTTGGACTCCGACTGCGAGTGGGAATTGGCAAACAGCGTGACTCAATCCTCAAGGGTCAACCTCTTCAGCTCTAGCAGCCTTCCTCTGAGCACCTTCGCTTTTTGGACTCCGACTGCAGACCTGAGAAAGACCCACGACGCGGCATCCGACCTTCGCATTTCTCTCACAGCAGCCTTCCCTTATGGACTGAACTGCAATCGCTAGCAGCCTTCCTCTGTGGACTCCGA
Source organism: Ptycholaimellus sp. GST1_10 (assembly GCA_030248095.1). Classification (NCBI taxonomy): domain Eukaryota; kingdom Metazoa; phylum Nematoda; class Chromadorea; order Chromadorida; family Chromadoridae; genus Ptycholaimellus; species Ptycholaimellus sp. GST1_10. Next base: position 28,665 of record JASANA010011617.1, read on the forward strand.
CTGCGGTTTGAACCGTGAACTCAGATGCACTGCGGAAAGCCCCGCCTAAGAGCTACTAGGAGCCAGCGGGCAACAACTACTCGGCTCTTGCTACTCAATCCGTCGCCCTTATGGGGGGGAGGCGGAGCGACTGCAAGAGCATGCCCTGCCCACCCTCTCCCGCATTGCTGAGGAAGCGGGAGAGAAGCAGGTTACACGTAGGGGGGCGGCCGACCTGGGAGCGGCTGCCACGTGAGGGAGCTGGCAAAGCACCCTCGTTCTTACTCACTTCGGGCAGAAGGCCCAAACTGTTACTCTGCAAGGCCTAAAACGCCTGTAGCCACCTCGAGCCGTCGACGGATGGGAGGAGGATGCAGAGGAGAGCGAATTTGTCTTACGGGACTCTGGGCTGACGAGCACAGAATTCGCGACCGCGCAGGCCTACTAGGAGGCAAATGACAGCGCCCAGCCTACACGGAAGCTGGTATCAAACGCGGGAAGGAGTACGGAACACAAAAACCCTCAGCCTCCGTCGAACTCCGCAGGGGATGATTCGACAAGCGCAGACTACTAGGAGTCTGCTTAGCAGCCAATTTGGTGGCTGATCTCGTCAGTGCGGGCCATTAGGAGCCCGCCTTGCAGCCGAACTGGCGGCTGACTGGACGAGCGCAGACTACCAGGAGTCTGCTTCGCAGCCGACTACGCGGCTGATCTCGTCAGTGCGGGCCAGTAGGAGCCCGCCTTGCAGCCGAACTGGCGGCTGACTGGACGAGCGCAGACTACTAGGAGTCTGCTTCGCAGCCGACTACGCGGCTGATCTCGTCAGTGCGGGCCATTAGGAGCCCGCCTTGCAGCCGAACTGACGGCTGACTGGACGAGTGCAGACTACTAGGAGTCTGCTTAGCAGCCGACTAGGCGGCTGATTCGACGAATGCGGACTACCACCAATCCGCTTCACAGCCAATGGCGGCTGACTTCGATGAGCGCGGACTACCACCATTCCGCTTAGCAGCCAGACTGGCGGCTGATTCGAGTAGAGTGGACGAGAAATCATCCGCCACGAAAACCGACCAACAACTGCTTCAAGATCAAGCTCATCGCAAGGATTGGAGTGCTGCATTGCTACTGCTTCAAATAGTTCGTGTAATGCCCGGCGGCGGATTTCAGCTAACAAAAGGCGCCTAAAAACCGCCGCGCCAGTTTGCCGCCTACACAAGCCATCCACCTACTATTTGTCACCGGGCAGAAACAGCCCCTCAGCAGGCCCTCCTGCGCTGCACACTCCACTCCCCTCAGCGCGCCACACACACACCTCCCTGCAATAACACCCCCGCTCCAGCCAAACCTGCTCCCGGGCCTAGGCCTCCTGCACAGATCGCCGACAGGAGGGCGAAAACAACCGACGATTAATGACCCCTCCTACGACCACACCCTACCCCTTGCCTTGAAAGGGGGCCCCCTCAAGGCCAAACGGAGGACGATTAATGGCGCCGCCAAACCACATCAGCCTTGCACGAAGGGGGGAAGGAAAGCGGGCCCCAGTGTAATCCAAGGTTTCCACACGAAGCGGCGCTCGTGGGTTATAAAACCCGTTCACTCCACCTATCGCCCCCCTCATAGCCCACTTGCCTTCCCTTACGACGTCAGCCGCGCTAACTCGTCCACCCACGTCTCACCTACATCATGACTACCGTCCCGAGCAACCTCGTCATCAACTGCACCGACTGCAAGAGCCCCGTCGCCGACGAGTACAACGTGGACTGCGGGGATTGCAAACGGGCGTTCTGTCAGGCCTGCACACGAGGAGAACTCGAACGAACCTTGAACCCACCGGATGTCCAATACATGGCCAAGATCTGTCAGAAGCTCCTGAACGCGAGCTCCGCGTCATACCGCTGCCGCGATTGTTGCGCTGCCAACACCCAATCGTGGTTCAGCCTCATGGAGCAACTAGTCTCGCAAGGAATCTATCATCCCACCAACATCCGAGACCTACTGACCAGCGAAGATGATGCCTACAAGGCTCCCTTTCTATGCCTCTGCGACGATCTATACAAGGCCGCATGTATCTTCCTTGGGTTCAACGAGACTCGCGCTCCCCCTGACGCAGTTCCTCTCGAACTGGTCCTCGAAGAACCTCTCTTCATGGACCTCGACCCGGCCACCAATAGCGACACCTCCACTGTTCCCATGGACGGTTCGACCCTCCAGCAACAACCGAACCAGGGCCAAGCATGGCGAGGCCAAGAAGCCTTCCCGTCCATCTCCCCCAACCTCACCAACACCTCACGCACCGACACATCATTGGGCATGGCATGGGACGGACGGGACGGAACCGCGAGCCGTCAACAGCAATCAGAGGCCTACTACCAGGCTTATGCTAATCTCAACCGGGCATCTCAACGCCTACTGCAGCTGACCATACAACTAAACCTTACCGCATAACCCTTCCTCTCCCTCTCAGCTCATACAACTCCTTACCGCATAACGACCCCAAGCGTCCGGAACTGGAACACCAATATCGACAGCAACTCGCTCAGAAAGAAAGACTTCAAGAAGAAGCCCGCACCATAGCTACCACCCACCTTGGCTACAGCGAAGCCGACCTTCTCGCCAATTCCGCCAAGGCCACCACAGTTCCAGATCTTCCCGCACCCAACTCCACGCCCTTTCCTTGGTGGCGCGCAACATGGGCGTATGTTTCAGGAGCTTTAGTTGTGTGTGGTGTGTGGCGCGCTGAGGGGGTGGAGTGTGCAGCGTAGGAGGGCCTCTAGGGCTGTTTTGCCCGACAAAAGTAGGGATGGCTTTTAGGCGGCAAGGGGTCTTTTTCGCCTTTTGTTAGCTGAAATCCGCCGCGGGCATTCCACGAACATTTGAAGCAGTAGCAATGCAGCACTCCAATCCTTGCGATGAGCTTGTTCTTGAAGCAGTCGGTATCGGTGTTCGTAGCGGATGATTTCTCGTCCACTCTACTGAATCAGCCCCAGTTTGCTGCTAAGCAATTCAGTCCTCTCTGAATCAGCCCTTCAACGAATAGTAGTAGTCGCGTATCGAAGTCAGCCGCCATTGGCTGTGAAGCGGATTGGTGGTAGTCCGCATTCGTCGAATCAGCCGCCTAGTCGGCTGCTAAGCAGACTCCTAGTAGTCTGCACTCGTCCAGTCAGCCGTCAGTTCGGCTGCAAGGCGGGCTCCTAATGGCCCGCACTGACGAGATCAGCCGCGTAGTCGGCTGCGAAGCAGACTCCTAGTAGTCTGCGCTCGTCCAGTCAGCCGCCAGTTCGGCTGCAAGGCGGGCTCCTACTGGCCCGCACTGACGAGATCAGCCGCGTAGTCGGCTGCGAAGCAGACTCCTAGTAGTCTGCGCTCGTCCAGTCAGCCGCCAGTTCGGCTGCAAGGCGGGCTCCTAATGGCCCGCACTGACGAGATCAGCCACCAAATTGGCTGCTAAGCAGACTCCTAGTAGTCTGCGCTTGTCGAATCATCCCCTGCGGAGTTCGACGGAGGCTGAGGGTTTTTGTGTTCCGTACTCCTTCCCGCGTTTGATACCAGCTTCCGTGTAGGCTGGGCGCTGTCATTTGCCTCCTAGTAGGCCTGCGCGGTCGCGAATTCTGTGCTCGTCAGCCCAGAGTCCCGTAAGACAAATTCGCTCTCCTCTGCATCCTCCTCCCATCCGTCGACGGCTCGAGGTGGCTACAGGCGTTTTAGGCCTTGCAGAGTAACAGTTTGGGCCTTCTGCCCGAAGTGAGTAAGAACGAGGGTGCTTTGCCAGCTCCCTCACGTGGCAGCCGCTCGCAGGTCGGCCGCCCCCCTACGTGTAACCTGCTTCTCTCCCGCTTCCTCAGCAATGCGGGAGAGGGTGGGCAGGGCATGCTCTTGCAGTCGCTCCGCCTCCCCCCCATAAGGGCGACGGATTGAGTAGCAAGAGCCGAGTAGTTGTTGCCCGCTGGCTCCTAGTAGCTCTTAGGCGGGGCTTTCCGCAGTGCATCTGAGTTCACGGTTCAAACCGCAGTCGGAGTCCACAGAGGAAGGCTGCTAGCGATTGCAGTTCAGTCCATAAGGGAAGGCTGCTGTGAGAGAAATGCGAAGGTCGGATGCCGCGTCGTGGGTCTTTCTCAGGTCTGCAGTCGGAGTCCAAAAAGCGAAGGTGCTCAGAGGAAGGCTGCTAGAGCTGAAGAGGTTGACCCTTGAGGATTGAGTCACGCTGTTTGCCAATTCCCACTCGCAGTCGGAGTCCAAAGAGCGAGGTTGCTCAGAAGAAGGCTGCTGAAGGGGAACTGCAGGGACAGTTTGACTGGAAGGAGTCGTGGCTGTTTGACACTTTTCGTCCGCAGTCGGAGTCCACAGAGGAAGGCTGCTGGAACGGAAGTGCAGGGACAGGGTGAGCTCCTAGTGGCCGGAGGCCTGTGCCTGCCGATTCAGGCCGTAGTCGAGTGGCCGAAGGCCTGTGCCTGCCGATTCAGGCCGTCGTAGGGTGGCCGAAGGCCTGTGCTTTGTTCATGATGCAGTTGAAGGCGATCCAGATGTCGCCGCGCTTGATGAACAAGGCCGAGTAGAGGTTGGCCGGAGGCCCGTGCCAAGCGCATTTCAATCCTTTATAGCAAGGAGCTAGGAGGAAATGTGTTGGCCGTTGATGGGCATTGACGCGTCATTCGGGGCAATCAATTGATTGACTGGGAATGAGTGGCAGTCAATGGGCGTCTGGTGGGAGGCGGAGGCCAGGAAGCCGGAGCCGAAGCCGTAGGCGAAGGCCTTGAAGCCGCAGTCCATGCAGATTTGCGCCGTTCAGAAGGCCGGCAAATCTCACTTAGACGCCGTAGAACCGAAGTTCTTGAGACTTCTTCTTTTATCCGTTTTAGGATAATAGAAGCGTCGAATTTCCGCCGAATATTTCATTAAAGTTAAACTTTAATGTTCCCGTTCGGCGCTGGCTTGAAAGGCGGGCTGATGACTTCCAGAGGCGATCTGGCCCTGTTTTCATGCCAGAGACGGCGGATTCTTGGAGGCGCTCTTGTCGATGCCGCTCCATTCCAAGCCTCTAGAGGGGAGGCCAAGGGGTAGGAATGAAGGTGCGCAATCGGAACTGTTCATCTGTCCGACGCCAAGGCAGGGCTGATTGAGGCTGTGCTTGTCGCAGAGGCGCTAGAAGCTCCAGGTGTTCAGCTAGGCGTCCTTGGCCCGATCGAATTGGAACAGTGTTTGAGGGGTTGTAATGGGTGTAGTAGTGGAGGTGACGGGAGACTTAGAAGGTCCGTCGATGTCCATCTGTACGCTGTTCAAGCGGCGTTTGCAGGAGTAGTTGAGGCGGTTCTCTCACTCCGCAAGGGAGGCTTGGAGGTATAGATGGGCAGGATGATAGGGGTTATGAGAGAATGTCGGCGTCCGTCTGTGCGCTGTCCGAGAAGTGCTGGCTGGATAAGCTCTGCATCCCGGAGATGGCCAGCTAGTGAGGCTTGGCTGAGTGAAGCGCGTTTGAGGCCAATCTTGGCTGGCCCAGGTTGGGAGGCTGTGGTAGAGAGTTGAGGTGCCGTGAAGACTGGCAGGTACGCCGGCGCCGCGAAATGCGATGATCTCGAAGCCGCGGTAGTAGACGCTAGTCTTCAGCAGTCTGTTGTCTGAGAGGCGCTGGCTGGATGAGCTCTGCGCGAACGGGCGGCCAATCTTGGCCTGTCTCAGCTATGGGGTGTGGGGCTGGAAGGTATAGGTAGGGTGTTAGGAAGACTTGCAGATGCGTCGGCGCTGCGAAATACGATGATCTCGAAGCGGCGCTAGAAGAAGCTAGTCTTCGCCTTCCGTCCAGATAGGGATTGAAGAGGGAGTTTGAGGTGTGGGAGTGGGCGTTCTTCTCTGCGCTGTCCAAGCGGCGCCAGGCGAGTCTGGAGGCCTTGGAGAAGCGCAGCTCTTATTAGGCCATGTTTGATTAGCCTCTCATTGTTGGGGCTCCAGATGAAGGGAGGTAGATTGAAGATCCGCTGATACGCCGTCGCTGAGATAGACGAGAGTCTTGTAGCGGCGGTAGTAGAAGCTCACTTCGCCTTTCATCTAGATGAGGGTTGGAGGGGGAGGTTTGAGGTGTCATTATTGATGACGTTGATGGCGACGATGCGAACGCTGCTCTTCTGGCCGATGATCAGCTCGGTCTTGGCCAATCCGTCCAGGTTCCCGTTCAGGGTACTCTTCCCTCTCGGCCGGCGGCGGAGAAGTGAGTGGGCAAGGCGATTCTTGCCCCGTGAGCGGAGCCTAGGCGACATAGGCCGACTAAGGCAGAAGAGGGACGCATTCGCCGTTGATGCGAAAGGCTGAGTTTTAAGCGAGGCGAGCTTAAAAGCCTATCGCAATTGAGGTTGGAGGGGGGTAGGGAGGTGTAGGGGACGCGGACGTTGTGAATGGCGGCCATGTAGGAGAAGCAGTGCACGGGCTTCTGGTTGAGGCTGGGCCGCTTGGGGGATTGCGGAAAGCCTTTGTAGTAGGCTTTTTGAGGCATCGAAGATGGGCCAATGGCCGTCTGTTTCAGAAAGTATCACTTTCTGCTCGCTTCTGGCGACGTTTATTGAGGCTGTTCTGAGAGGCGCGTTGAATGACGCAGCTCGGGATGACAGTCATCTCAACTTGCCGCAGCTCGGGATGACACTGAGCAAATTGTCTCTACTGTTGCTGCGAGGAGAAAGGACGCAGCTCGGGATGACAGGAGACTGTTTGCTCGGGTTGACAGTGTCTTGGACTGGTTCAGCTCGGGATGACGCGGAGCAAATTGTAGCTGTAGAGCTGCGAAGAAGTGAACGCAGCTCGGGATGACAGGGCCAATTTGCTCGGGTTGACATCGGCGAAGTTTGACGCAGCTCGGGATGACAGACGCTGGTCACTCTCTATCTGTCTGCGATGATTTTCCGCAGCTCGGGATGACGCAGAGCAAAGACGGTCACTGTCTGAGATGCGAAAAGAACGCAGCTCGGGATGACAATGTCCTTTCGCTCGGGTTGACAGAGGTAGAAACGACGCTGCTCGGGATGACACTAAGCAATTGCTCAGTAGCTGCGATGATAGAATCGAACGCAGCTCGGGATGACAGTGAGCAGATGCGAAGGCGTGGCAGCGTAGTTTCTTGCATTCTTCGCCGTACTGAGCTGAAGTCCTAAGAAGCTGCTCTCACTGGGCCAGCCAAAAGAGGCATTGTGGCTGGGCAGAGAGTAGGCGGAGCTGAGGCGGAGGAGCTCGGCCGCGCTCCAGAACGCCGCCCCAAAATAGGCTCTTTGAATTGCGTAAACCTTAAGTTTACTTTTCTCGCCCATTTTGGAGCTGTCGAAAGAAGCGTAGATAGAATTTGCATATCTTCCCAGATAGTGCAAAGTCTAGAAGGCGGCGATGGGATTGAAGTTGGCCCAGTCGCCGGCGTACTGGCGGAGGCCAGTCAGGAAGCCGTCCAGGTAGCCGTTGGCCTTGTACACCACCGACCTCTTACTGCAGGGCAGAGTGAGGGGAGGGGAGGTGTAGGGCAGGAGATCTAAAAGATCTGCGGAGGACGTCTTCCAGGGGGCGAACTGCATGACGGCGTACGCGGGCATGAAGTTGCAGAAGTGGTTGTGGAAGCCGCTCAGGTTTCCGTAGGCCTTGTACACCACCGACCTCTAAGGGCAGTGAAGAGGGGGTGAGTTTGAGGCCTTGCTGAGAAACTGGGTGGGCGTCTTCCAGGGCAGGGCTCCATGGCGTCGAAGAAGGCCATGTAGTTGCCGGGGTTGAAGAAGGCGTAGACGCTGGACTCGGCCGGCTTGATGCTGGAGCAGAGCACGGGCAGCAAGCCGTAGTGGGCGACGATCGGAACGGAGTCCTAGAGCTGGGCAGTGTGGCCGCTGTAGAGCAGGAAGTGGCAGAAGCCGCAGTTCATGCCGTCCAGCATGTCGCACTGGTTGCAGTCCATGAAGATCTGGACGCGGTTGGAGTGCTCCAGGAAGCCGTAGCGAAAGCGGCGGACTTTGTCCAGAAGAGGCGCTTTCTTCAACGGCGGGCGGAAGGAGGGCAAGGCGTGTCCTTTGGGCGGGTCCTTGAATACTCCTCGGACGCGTCTTAGTAGAGGCGGACGAAGTGTTTGTGGAGGGCGCCGTCCATGGAGAGGTCCTTCTGGCCGCAGGTGAACAGGCTGAAGACGCAGAACACTGGGAGGTCGTAGCGGTGGCGGTGCAAGCAGGCCACTGCGCGGGGTCTGCTCCCGTAGTCGTCCACGTAGAAAAGGGAAGCCGTTGATGAGTCTCTTTGCTCCTTATCTTTCGCCGTTGCTTTTCCAATTTACATGATCATAAAGATCAGTAAATAGTGCGACGTTGAAAGACGGCATTTTGACTCTGAGGTTCGGCCCATCTTTTCTTCAGCGATGCTCGATCGTTTATAAATCCGTCAAGATTTATAAACAGGCTGGCCGGCGATTGCAGCAGGTAGCAGGGAGTTTTGGACTGGTCAGAGACGGTTCCAAAACTCTAGCAGCGTAGACGTTGCTTGCTGGATAGCTGGTCTGGTTGGCCGGCTCGGTTGCAGCAGAGGCCAGGAGTTGAAAACTGATCGGAGCCAATTTTCAACTTTGGCAGCGAAAATACGCGGTCGCTCTTGGCTGCAGACAATTTCAAGATCCGTCCAAGGATAATGAAATTGCGATCGACGATGCTTGTAGAGCCAGCATGAAAACAACTTTGCAGTAAGTTTTCGATGCCCAAGCAGAGTTGAGTCTGTGCCGACGTTGACTGTGGCTGGCAGCGAAGATCTTTGATAATTGACAACGGCCAATTTCAAAGGCTGGCATCGAAGGCGGATCGATGCTAGTAGCTGGCAGCTGTAGAGAAATTCAAAATCCTTTTCAGGATGATGAAATTCTGGAGACGACGCTGATGACGTCAGCAATGAAAAGAAACTTTTCAGTTAATTTTCAATGCTCTGAAGCGAAGTCGATTGTTGTCTTGATCGTCGGCGGTCAATGATTTCATAAAATCCGCAAGGATAAAATGAAATCATCGAAGGTAGATGCTATTTTGAAGAGAACTTTTCAGTTCGCTTCAAGACCCTTCGTGGCAGCGGATTACGGTAGCAAGTGTGCCGTGTGACGTGTCGGAGTTTCCTGTTTACGCCGAAGATGGCGTGATGGATGATGGCTGGAAACTCGGCGTCGGGGGTTTCCTGTTTACCGCCAAAGGATGGCGTGATGTCTGGAAACTCGGCGCTGCGATGTTGCTGGTGAAGAACGGATATTGAAAAAGAGACTTGGAAGTCAATTTTCAATTCCATGCAGCGTAGTCGCAGTTGCTGTCGCATAGAAGTTCACTGGGCCGGCTCTGGCTGAGTGAAGCTCTGGGGCTGCAGGGTGTCCTGTCGGGCAGCGAAGCGAAGTGCAGCTTTGCAGGCTGGGCTCGATTCGCTGTCCTGGCTCTGTAGATCGGTGACTGGGGCTTTGGACTCGATCGCTGGCGGTGGAAGGCGGCGATGTCCAAAGGCCGGAGGTTGTGGCGGAAGCGGATGTTGGTCCGGAAGTGGCGGAAGTTGGCGGAAGTGGTGCTGGGCGTTGTAGTAGCATTGTAGAGGTGGTCGGTCGAAGTACAGATAAGCTAACGAGCTCTCTGATACCAAACGCTGTGGTGTAACAGCAGGAACATAGCGAGATTCTCTTTCGTAGGTCACCGGAAGAGGCCCGGAAGAGCCGGGAAGGAGAGCGGAACAGGTTAGGGCATCTTGGGGGAAAATAGACAGACTGATCCCGGCCTCCCTTCCGCCCGCCTCGTCAACATGGGACGGACGAAACAGGTTTGGGAAACAGCACATACACAGAGCCTAAAAAACGGTTCTATGCGTACACAGAGCCTAAAAAACGGTTTTATGCGTACACAGAGCTTGAAAAACGGTTCTATGCGTACACAGAGCCTAAAAACGGTTCTATTCGTACACAGAGCCTAAAAAACAGTTCTATGCGTACACAGAGCCTAAAAAACGGTTCTATGCGTACACAGAGCCTAAAAAACAGTTCTATTCGTACACAGAGCCTAAAAAACGGTTCTATGCGTACACAGAGCCTAAAAACGGTTTTATGCGTACACAGAGCTTGAAAAACGGTTCTATGCGTACACAGAGCCTAAAAAACGGTTCTATTCGTACACAGAGCCTAAAAAACAGTTCTATGCGTACACAGAGCCTAGAAAACGGTTCTATGCGTACACAGAGCCTAAAAAACGGTTCTATGCGTACACAGAGCCTAAAAAACAGTTCTATGCGTACACAGAGCCTTTAAAACGGTTCTATTCGTACACAGAGCCTAAAAAACAGTTCTATGCGTACACAGAGCCTAAAAAACAGTTCTATGCGTACACAGAGCCTAAAAAACGGTTTTATGCGTACACAGTGCTTGAAAAACGGTTCTATGCGTACACAGAGCCTAAAAAACGGTTCTATTTGTACACAGAGCCTAAAAAACAGTTCTATTCGTACACAGAGCCTAAAAAACGGTTCTATGCGTACACAGAGCCTAAAAAACGGTTCTATGCGTACACAGAGCCTAAAAAACAGTTCTATGCGTACACAGAGGCTAAAAACGGTTTTATGCGTACACAGAGCTTGAAAAACGGTTCTATGCATACACAGAGCCTAAAAACGGTTCTATTTGTACAGAGAGCCTAAAAAACGGTTTTATGCGTACACAGAGCTTGAAAAACGGTTCTATGCATACACAGAGCCTAAAAAACGGTTCTATTTGTACACAGAGCCTAAAAACAGTTCTATTCGTACACAGAGCCTAAAAAACGATTCTATGCGTACACAGAGCCTAAAAAACGGTTCTATTCGTACACAGAGCCTAAAAAACGGTTCTATGCGTACACAGAGCCTAAAAAACGGTTCTATGCGTACACAGAGCCTAAAAAACGGTTCTATTCGTACACAGAGCCTAAATAACGGTTCTATGCGTACACAGAGCCTAAAAAACAGTTCTATGCGTACACAGAGCCTAAAAAACGGTTCTATGCGTACACAGAGCCTAAAAAACGGTTCTATTCGTACACAGAGCCTAAAAAACGGTTCTATGCATACACAGAGCCTAAAAACGGTTCTATTCGTACACAGAGCCTAAAAAACGGTTCTATGCGTACACAGAGCCTAAAAAACGGTTCTATGCGTACACAGAGCCTAAAAAACGGTTCTATTCGTACACAGAGCCTAAAAAACGGTTCTATGCGTACACAGAGCCTAAAAAACGGTTCTATGCGTACACAGAGCCTAAAAAACAGTTCTATGCGTACACAGAGGCTAAAAACGGTTTTATGCGTACACAGAGCTTGAAAAACGGTTCTATGCATACACAGAGCCTAAAAAACGGTTCTATTTGTACAGAGAGCCTAAAAAACGGTTTTATGCGTACACAGAGCTTGAAAAACGGTTCTATGCATACACAGAGCCTAAAAAACGGTTCTATGCGTACACAGAGCCTAAAAAACAGTTCTATGCGTACACAGAGCCTAAAAAACGGTTCTATACGTACACAGAGCCTAAAAAACGGTTCTATTCGTACACAGAGCCTAAAAAACGGTTCTATGCATACACAGAGCCTAAAAAACGGTTTTATGCGTACACAGAGCTTGAAAAACGGTTCTATGCGTACACAGAGCCTAAAAACGGTTCTATTCGCACACAGAGCCTAAAAAACAGTTCTATGCGTACACAGAGCCTAAAAAACGGTTCTATGCGTACACAGAGCCTAAAAAACAGTTCTATTCGTACACAGAGCCTAAAAAACGGTTCTATGCGTACACAGAGCCTAAAAAACGGTTTTATGCGTACACAGAGCTTGAAAAACGGTTCTATGCGTACACAGAGCCTAAAAAACGGTTCTATTCGTACACAGAGCCTAAAAAACAGTTCTATGCGTACACAGAGCCTAAAAACAGTTCTATGCGTACACAGAGCCTAAAAAACGGTTCTATGCGTACACAGAGCCTAAAAAACAGTTCTATGCGTACACAGAGACTTTAAAACGGTTCTATGCGTACACAGAGCCTAAAAAACGGTTTTATGCATACACAGTGCTTGAAAAACGGTTCTATGCGTACACAGAGCCTAAAAAACGGTTCTATTCGTACACAGAGCCTAAAAACGGTTTTATGCGTACACAGAGCTTGAAAAACGGTTATATGCGTACACAGAGCCTAAAAACGGTTCTATTCGTACACAGAGCCTAAAAAAGGGTTCTATGCGTACACAGAGCCTAAAAAACGGTTCTATGCGTACACAGAGCCTAAAAAAACAGTTCTATGCGTACAAAGAGCCTAGAAAACGGTTCTATGCGTACACAGAGCCTAAAAAACAGTTATATGCGTACACAGAGCCTAAAATACAGTTCTATGCGTACACAGAGCCTAAAAAACAGTTCTATGCGTACACAGAGCCTAAAAACGGTTTTATGCGTACACAGAGCTTGAAAAACGGTTATATGCGTACACAGAGCCTAAAAACGGTTCTATTCGTACACAGAGCCTAAAAAACAGTTCTATGCGTACACAGAGCCTAAAAAAGGGTTCTATGCGTACACAGAGCCTAAAAACGGTTCTATTCTTACACAGAGCCTAAAAACGGTTCTATTCTTACACAGAGCCTAAAAACGGTTCTATGCGTACACAGAGCCTAAAAAACGGTTCTATGCGTACACAGAGCCTAAAAAACGGTTCTATGCGTACACAGAGCCTAAAAAACGGTTCTATGCGTACACAGAGCCTAAAAACGGTTCTATTCGTACACAGAGCCTAAAAAACGGTTCTATTCGAACACAGAGCCTAAAAAACAGTTCTATGCGTACACAGAGCCTAAAAACGGTTCTATGCGTACACAGAGCCTAAAAAACGGTTCTATGCGTACACAGAGCCTAAAAAACGGTTCTATTCGTACACAGAGCCTAAAAAACGGTTCTATGCGTACACAGAGCCTAAAAAACGGTTCTATGCGTACACAGAGCCTAAAAAACGGTTCTATTCATACACAGAGCCTAAAAAACGGTTCTATGCGTGCACAGAGCCTAAAAAACGGTTCTATGCGTACACAGAGCCTAAAAACGGTTCTATTCGTACACAGAGCCTAAAAAACGGTTCTATGCGTAAACAGAGCCTAAAAAACAGTTCTATGCGTACACAGAGCCTAAAAACGGTTTTATGCGTACACAGAGCTTGAAAAACGGTTCTATGCGTACACAGAGCCTAAAAAACGGTTCTATTCGTACACAGAGCCTAAAAAACGGTTCTATGCGTACACAGAGCCTAAAAAACGGTTCTATGCGTACACAGAGCCTAAAAAACGGTTCTATTCGTACACAGAGCCTAAATAACGGTTCTATGCGTACACAGAGCCTAAAAAACAGTTCTATGCGTACACAGAGCCTAAAAAACGGTTCTATGCGTACACAGAGCCTAAAAAACGGTTCTATTCGTACACAGAGCCTAAAAAACGGTTCTATGCATACACAGAGCCTAAAAAACGGTTCTATTCGTACACAGAGCCTAAAAAACGGTTCTATGCGTACACAGAGCCTAAAAAACGGTTCTATGCGTACACAGAGCCTAAAAAACGGTTCTATTCGTACACAGAGCCTAAAAAACGGTTCTATGCGTACACAGAGCCTAAAAAACGGTTCTATGCGTACACAGAGCCTAAAAAACAGTTCTATGCGTACACAGAGGCTAAAAACGGTTTTATGCGTACACAGAGCTTGAAAAACGGTTCTATGCATACACAGAGCCTAAAAACGGTTCTATTTGTACAGAGAGCCTAAAAAACGGTTTTATGCGTACACAGAGCTTGAAAAACGGTTCTATGCATACACAGAGCCTAAAAAACGGTTCTATTTGTACACAGAGCCTAAAAACAGTTCTATTCGTACACAGAGCCTAAAAAACGATTCTATGCGTACACAGAGCCTAAAAAACGGTTCTATTCGTACACAGAGCCTAAAAAACGGTTCTATGCGTACACAGAGCCTAAAAAACGGTTCTATGCGTACACAGAGCCTAAAAAACGGTTCTATTCGTACACAGAGCCTAAATAACGGTTCTATGCGTACACAGAGCCTAAAAAACAGTTCTATGCGTACACAGAGCCTAAAAAACGGTTCTATGCGTACACAGAGCCTAAAAAACGGTTCTATTCGTACACAGAGCCTAAAAAACGGTTCTATGCATACACAGAGCCTAAAAACGGTTCTATTCGTACACAGAGCCTAAAAAACGGTTCTATGCGTACACAGAGCCTAAAAAACGGTTCTATGCGTACACAGAGCCTAAAAAACGGTTCTATTCGTACACAGAGCCTAAAAAACGGTTCTATGCGTACACAGAGCCTAAAAAACGGTTCTATGCGTACACAGAGCCTAAAAAACAGTTCTATGCGTACACAGAGGCTAAAAACGGTTTTATGCGTACACAGAGCTTGAAAAACGGTTCTATGCATACACAGAGCCTAAAAAACGGTTCTATTTGTACAGAGAGCCTAAAAAACGGTTTTATGCGTACACAGAGCTTGAAAAACGGTTCTATGCATACACAGAGCCTAAAAAACGGTTCTATTTGTACACAGAGCCTAAAAACAGTTCTATTCGTACACAGAGCCTAAAAAACGATTCTATGCGTACACAGAGCCTAAAAAACGGTTCTATTCGTACACAGAGCCTAAAAAACGGTTCTATGCGTACACAGAGCCTAAATGTGCTGTTCGCCATGCAACCAATGCATAGATTGCAGAGGTGCAGCAAAGGCTCCAGCTTACTCTGTGCTGTTCGCCATGCAACCAATGCATAGATTGCAGAGGTGCAGCAAAGGCTCCAGCTTCTCTGTGCTGTTCGCCATGCAACCAATGCATAGATTGCAGAGGTGCAGCAAAGGCTTCAGCTTACTCTGTGCTGTTCGCCATGCAACCAATGCATAGATTGCAGAGGTGCAGCAAAGGCTCCAGCTTACTCTGTGCTGTTCGCCATGCAACCAATGCATAGATTGCAGAGGTGCAGCAAAGGCTTCAGCTTCTCTGTGCTGTTCGCCATGCAACCAATGCATAGATTGCAGAGGTGCAGCATAGATTGCAGAGGTGCAGCAAAGGCTTCAGCTTACTCTGTGCTGTTCGCCATGCAACCAATGCATAGATTGCAGAGGTGCAGCAAAGGCTCCAGCTTCTCTGTGATGTTCGCCATGCAACCAATGCATAGATTGCAGAGGTGCAGCAAAGGCTCCAGCTTACTCTGTGCTGTTCGCCATGCAACCAATGCATAGATTGCAGAGGTGCAGCAAAGGCTCCAGCTTCTCTGTGCTGTTCGCCATGCAACCAATGCATAGATTGCAGAGGTGCAGCAAAGGCTCCAGCTTACTCTGTGCTGTTCGCCATGCAACCAATGCATAGATTGCAGAGGTGCAGCAAAGGCTCCAGCTTACTCTGTGCTGTTCGCCATGCAACCAATGCATAGATTGCAGAGGTGCAGCAAAGGCTCCAGCTTACTCTGTGCTGTTCGCCATGCAACCAATGCATAGATTGCAGAGGTGCAGCAAAGGCTTCAGCTTACTCTGTGCTGTTCGCCATGCAACCAATGCATAGATTGCAGAGGTGCAGCAAAGGCTCCAGCTTCTCTGTGATGTTCGCCATGCAACCAATGCATAGATTGCAGAGGTGCAGCAAAGGCTCCAGCTTACTCTGTGCTGTTCGCCATGCAACCAATGCATAGATTGCAGAGGTGCAGCAAAGGCTCCAGCTTACTCTGTGCTGTTCACCATGCAACCAATGCATAGATTGCAGAGGTGCAGCAAAGGCTCCAGCTTCTCTGTGCTGTTGGCGTTACGCCGATTTGGCATTACGCCGATTCGGCATTACGCCGATTTGGCGTTACACCGATTCGGCATTACGCCGATTTGGCGTTACGCCGATTCGGCATTACGCCGATTCAGCGTTACACCGATTCGGCGTTATGCCATTTTGGCGTTACGCTGTTTAGGCGTTACTCCATTTTGGCGTTACGCCGCATAGATTGCAGAGGTGCAGCAAAGGCTTCAGCTTCTCTGTGCTGTTCGCCATGCAACCAATGCATAGATTGCAGAGGTGCAGCATAGATTGCAGAGGTGCAGCAAAGGCTTCAGCTTCTCTGTGCTGTTTGCCATGCAACCAATGCATAGATTGCAGAGGTGCAGCAAAGGCTCCAGCTTCTCTATGCTGTTCGCCATGCAACCAATGCATAGATTGCAGAGGTGCAGCAAAGGCTCCAGCTTACTCTGTGCTGTTCGCCATGCAACCAATGCATAGATTGCAGAGGTGCAGCAAAGGCTCCAGCTTACTCTGTGCTGTTTGCCATGCAACCAATGCATAGATTGCAGAGGTGCAGCAAAGGCTCCAGCTTACTCTGTGCTGTTCGCCATGCAACCAATGCATAGATTGCAGAGGTGCAGCAAAGGCTCCAGCTTCTCTGTGCTGTTCGCCATGCAACCAATGCATAGATTGTAGAGGTGCAGCAAAGGCTCCAGCTTCTCTGTGCTGTTGGCGTTATGCCGATTTGGCGTTACGCCGATTTGGCATTATGCCGATTTGGCGTTACGCCGATTCAGCGTTACGCCATTTTGGCGTTACGCCATTTAGGCGTTACGCCATTTCGGCGTTATGCCGCATAGATTGCAGAGGTGCAGCAAAGGCTTCAGCTTCTCTGTGCTGTTCGCCATGCAACCAATGCCAGTGACACTGAGCCCTGTGCAAGGAAGAATGGCAATGTACAGATAAAGTGTCAAAAAAATTGGTTATTCTCAATGTATAATATACAATTATACAATATCCCATATTGTATAACCCATTAGATTGTATGTATAACAGGGCTTATACCATATTGTAATGCAATTGTATGTATAATTTTTGGGACCCCTGTATTGTAATGTGAATGTATGTATAATTTTTGGAAAAAATGGCAACACTGGCTCCTGGACAACCTCCCACTACGCCTCTCCCTGGATACTCGGCTCTGGCAAGCACTGCCCTGCCTCCCACACCCCTTCCGCCTCATCCTACAGCCGCGCTTGGATCAGCTGACAGAGCGAGCACCGTCGGCCGAGCAGCTCCTGGATGACCTCCCACTGCGCCTCTCCCTGGACACTCGGCTCCGGCAAGCACTGCCCTGCCTCCCACACCCCTTCCGCCTCATCCTACAGCTGCGCTTGGATCAGCTGACAGAGCGAGCGCCATCGGCTGAGCAGCTCCTGGACGACCTCCCACTGCGCCTCTCCCTGGACACTTGGCTCCGGCAAGCACTGCCCTGCCTCCCACACCCCTTCCGCCTCATCCTACAGCTGCGCTTGGATCAGCTGACAGAGCAAGCGCCATCTGCCGAGCAGCTCCTGGATGACCTCCCACTGCGCCTCTCCCTGGACACTTGGCTCCGGCAAGCACTGCCCTGCCTCCCACACCCCTTCCGCCTCATCCTACAGCCGCGCTTGGATCAGCTGACAGAGTGAGCGCCATCGGCCAAGCAGCTCCTGGACGACCTCCCACTGCGCCTCTCCCTGGACACTCGGCTCCGGCAAGCACTGCCCTGCCTCCCACACCCCTTCCGCCTCATCCTACAGCCGCGCTTGGATCAGCTGACAGAGCAAGCGCCGTCGGCCGAGCAGCTCCTGGACGACCTCCCACTGCGCCTCTCCCTGGACACTTGGCTCCGGCAAGCACTGCCCTGCCTCCCACACCCCTTCCGCCTCATCCTACAGCCGCGCTTGGATCAGCTGACAGAGCGAGCGCCATCAGCCGAGCAGCTCCTGGACGACCTCCCACTGCGCCTCTCCCTGGACACTCGGCTCCGGCAAGCACTGCCCTGCCTCCCACACCAATTCCGCCTCATCCTACAGCTGCGCTTGGATCAGCTGACAGAGCAAGCGCCGTTGGCCGAGCAGCTCCTGGATGACCTCCCACTGCGCCTCTCCCTGGACACTCGGCTCCGGCAAGCACTGCCCTGCCTCCCACACCCCTTCCGCATCATCCTACAGCCGCGCTTGGATCAGCTGACAGAGCGAGCGCCATCGGCCGAGCAGCTCCTGGATGACCTCCCACTGCGCCTCTCCCTGGACACTCGGCTCGGCAAGCACTGCCCTGCCTCCCACACCCCTTCCGCCTCATCCTACAGCCGCGCTTTGATCAGCTGACAGAGCGAGCGCCATCGGCCGAGCAGCTCCTGGACGACCTCCCACTGCGCCTCTCCCTGGACACTAGGCTCCGGCAAGCACTACCCTGCCTCCCACACCCCTTCCGCCTCATCCTACAGCCGCGCTTGAATCAGCTGACAGAGCGAGCGCTGTCGGCCGAGCAGCTCCTGGACGACCTCCCACTGCGCCTCTCCCTGGACACTCGGCTCCGGCAAGCGCTGCCCTGCCTCCCAAACCCCTTCCGCCTCATCCTACAGCCGCGCTTGGATCAGCTGACAGAGCGAGCGCCATCGGCCGAGCAGCTCCTAGACGACCTCCCACTGCGCCTCTCCCTGGACACTCGGCTCCGGCAAGCACTGCCCTGCCTCCCAAACCCCTTCCGCCTCATCCTACAGCCGTGCTTGGATCAGCTGACAGAGTGAGCGCCATCGGCCAAGCAGCTCCTGGACGACCTCCCACTGCGCCTCTCCCTGGACACTCGGCTCCGGCAAGCACTGCCCTGCCTCCCACACCCCTTCCGCCTCATCCTACAGCCGCGCTTGGATCAGCTGACAGAGCAAGCGCCGTCGGCCGAGCAGCTCCTGGACGACCTCCCACTGCGCCTCTCCCTGGACACTTGGCTCCGGCAAGCACTGCCCTGCCTCCCACACCCCTTCCGCCTCATCCTACAGCCGCGCTTGGATCAGCTGACAGAGCGAGCGCCATCAGCCGAGCAGCTCCTGGACGACCTCCCACTGCGCCTCTCCCTGGACACTTGGCTCCGGCAAGCACTGCCCTGCCTCCCACACCCCTTCCGCCTCATCCTACAGCCGCGCTTGGATCAGCTGACAGAGTGAGCGCCATCGGCCAAGCAGCTCCTGGACGACCTCCCACTGCGCCTCTCCCTGGACACTCGGCTCCGGCAAGCACTGCCCTGCCTCCCACACCCCTTCCGCCTCATCCTACAGCCGCGCTTGGATCAGCTGACAGAGCAAGCGCCGTCGGCCGAGCAGCTCCTGGACGACCTCCCACTGCGCCTCTCCCTGGACACTTGGCTCCGGCAAGCACTGCCCTGCCTCCCACACCCCTTCCGCCTCATCCTACAGCCGCGCTTGGATCAGCTGACAGAGCGAGCGCCATCAGCCGAGCAGCTCCTGGACGACCTCCCACTGCGCCTCTCCCTGGACACTCGGCTCCGGCAAGCACTGCCCTGCCTCCCACACCAATTCCGCCTCATCCTACAGCTGCGCTTGGATCAGCTGACAGAGCAAGCGCCGTTGGCCGAGCAGCTCCTGGATGACCTCCCACTGCGCCTCTCCCTGGACACTCGGCTCCGGCAAGCACTGCCCTGCCTCCCACACCCCTTCCGCATCATCCTACAGCCGCGCTTGGATCAGCTGACAGAGCGAGCGCCATCGGCCGAGCAGCTCCTGGATGACCTCCCACTGCGCCTCTCCCTGGACACTCGGCTCGGCAAGCACTGCCCTGCCTCCCACACCCCTTCCGCCTCATCCTACAGCCGCGCTTTGATCAGCTGACAGAGCGAGCGCCATCGGCCGAGCAGCTCCTGGACGACCTCCCACTGCGCCTCTCCCTGGACACTAGGCTCCGGCAAGCACTACCCTGCCTCCCACACCCCTTCCGCCTCATCCTACAGCCGCGCTTGAATCAGCTGACAGAGCGAGCGCTGTCGGCCGAGCAGCTCCTGGACGACCTCCCACTGCGCCTCTCCCTGGACACTCGGCTCCGGCAAGCGCTGCCCTGCCTCCCAAACCCCTTCCGCCTCATCCTACAGCCGCGCTTGGATCAGCTGACAGAGCGAGCGCCATCGGCCGAGCAGCTCCTAGACGACCTCCCACTGCGCCTCTCCCTGGACACTCGGCTCCGGCAAGCACTGCCCTGCCTCCCAAACCCCTTCCGCCTCATCCTACAGCCGTGCTTGGATCAGCTGACAGAGTGAGCGCCATCGGCCAAGCAGCTCCTGGACGACCTCCCACTGCGCCTCTCCCTGGACACTCGGCTCCGGCAAGCACTGCCCTGCCTCCCACACCCCTTCCGCCTCATCCTACAGCCGCGCTTGGATCAGCTGACAGAGCAAGCGCCGTCGGCCGAGCAGCTCCTGGACGACCTCCCACTGCGCCTCTCCCTGGACACTTGGCTCCGGCAAGCACTGCCCTGCCTCCCACACCCCTTCCGCCTCATCCTACAGCCGCGCTTGGATCAGCTGACAGAGCGAGCGCCATCAGCCGAGCAGCTCCTGGACGACCTCCCACTGCGCCTCTCCCTGGACACTCGGCTCCGGCAAGCACTGCCCTGCCTCCCACACCAATTCCGCCTCATCCTACAGCTGCGCTTGGATCAGCTGACAGAGCAAGCGCCGTTGGCCGAGCAGCTCCTGGATGACCTACCAACGCCTCTCCCTGTACACTCGGCTCCGGCAAGCACTGCCCTGCCTCCCACACCCCTTCCGCATCATCCTACAGCCGCGCTTGGATCAGCTGACAGAGCGAGCGCCATCGGCCGAGCAGCTCCTGGATGACCTCCCACTGCGCCTCTCCCTGGACACTCGGCTCGGCAAGCACTGCCCTGCCTCCCACACCCCTTCCGCCTCATCCTACAGCCGCGCTTTGATCAGCTGACAGAGCGAGCGCCATCGGCCGAGCAGCTCCTGGACGACCTCCCACTGCGCCTCTCCCTGGACACTAGGCTCCGGCAAGCACTACCCTGCCTCCCACACCCCTTCCGCCTCATCCTACAGCCGCGCTTGAATCAGCTGACAGAGCGAGCGCTGTCGGCCGAGCAGCTCCTGGACGACCTCCCACTGCGCCTCTCCCTGGACACTCGGCTCCGGCAAGCGCTGCCCTGCCTCCCAAACCCCTTCCGCCTCATCCTACAGCCGCGCTTGGATCAGCTGACAGAGCGAGCGCCATCGGCCGAGCAGCTCCTAGACGACCTCCCACTGCGCCTCTCCCTGGACACTCGGCTCCGGCAAGCTCTGCCCTGCCTCCCAAACCCCTTCCGCCTCATCCTACAGCCGTGCTTGGATCAGCTGACAGAGTGAGCGCCATCGGCCGAGCAGCTCCTGGACGACCTCCCACTGCGCCTCTCCCTGGACACTCGGCTCCGGCAAGCACTGCCCTGCCTCCCAAACCCCTTCCGCCTCATCCTACAGCCGCGCTTGGATCAGCTGACAGAGCGAGCGCCATCGGCCGAGCAGCTCCTGGACGACCTCCCACTGCGCCTCTCCCTGGACACTCGGCTCCGGCAAGCACTGCCCTGCCTCCCAAACCCCTTCCGCCTCATCCTACAGCCGTGCTTGGATCAGCTGACAGAGCGAGCGCCATCGGCCGAGCAGCTCCTGGACGACCTCCCACTGCGCCTCTCCCTGGACACTCGGCTCCGGCAAGCACTGCCCTGCCTCCCAAACCCCTTCCGCCTCATCCTACAGCCGCGCTTGGATCAGCTGACAGAGCGAGCGCCATCGGCCGAGCAGCTCCTGGACGACCTCCCACTGCGCCTCTCCCTGGACACTTGGCTCCGGCAAGCACTGCCCTGCCTCCAAAACCCCTTCCGCCTCATCCTACAGCCGCGCTTGGATCAGCTGACAGAGCAAGCGCCATCGGCCGAGCAGCTCCTGGACGACCTCCCACTGCGCCTCTCCCTGGACACTCGGCTCCGGCAAGCACTGCCCTGCCTCCCACACCCCTTCCGCCTCATCCTACAGCTGCGCTTGGATCAGCTGACAGAGCGAGCGCTGTCGGCCCAGCAGCTCCTGGACGACCTCCCACTGCGCCTCTCCCTGGACACTCGGCTCCAGCAAGCACTGCCCTGCCTCCCACACCCCTTCCGCCTCATCCTACAGCCACGCTTGGATCAGCTGACAGAGCGAGCGCCATCGGCCGAGCAGCTCCTGGACGACCTCCCACTGCGCCTCTCCCTGGACACTCGGCTCCGGCAAGCACTGCCCTGCCTCCCACACCCCTTCCGCCTCATCCTACAGCTGCGCTTGGATCAGCTGACAGAGCGAGCGCTGTCGGCCAAGCAGCTCCTGGACGACCTCCCACTGCGCCTCTCCCTGGACACTCGGCTCCAGCAAGCACTGCCCTGCCTCCCACACCCCTTCCGCCTCATCCTACAGCTGCGCTTGGATCAGCTGACAGAGTGAGCGCTGTCGGCCAAGCAGCTCCTGGACGACCTCCCACTGCGCCTCTCCCTGGACACTCGGCTCCGGCAAGCACTGCCCTGCCTCCCACACCCCTTCCGCCTCATCCTACAGCCGCGCCTGGATCAGCTGACAGAGCGAGCGCCGTCGGCCAAGCAGCTCCTGGATGACCTCCCACTGCGCCTCTCCCTGGACACTCGTCTCGGTCAATCTCTGCCCTGCCTCCCACACCCCTTCCGCCTCATCCTACAGCCGCGCTTGGATCAGCTGACAGAGCGAGCGCCATCGGCCGAGCAGCTCCTGGACGACCTCCCACTGCGCCTCTCCCTGGACACTCGGCTCTGGCAAGCACTGCCCTGCCTCCCACACCCCTTCCGCCTCATCCTACAGCTGCGCTTGGATCAGCTGACAGAGCGAGCGCCATCGGCCGAGCAGCTCCTGGACGACCTCCCACTGCGCACGACCTGGACACTCGGCTCACCGTCACTCTGCTGCCCATGTCCTGAGTCTCCTATCCCTGGGGCAGAACGGTTGCGCACCTGCTTCTTTGCTCGCCTCTTCTGGACTGATGCAGGAAAGGAAACTCTTACAGAGCTGGAGCCATAGCTGGTGCTACGAGTTCAACAGGTCCTCTTGAAGGAGCCATTGCTACTTGAAGCTGAAGCGATCCCGAAAGATTTATTTTCCCTGCTTGTTCCGTATTTGGTTGACGCAAACATTCTTAACATCAATTTTTAGCCGATATTGATGGACGTGCAATGCAACGAATACTTGCCATGGTTCCGATAAACAAAATTTTAAGTACTTTGCACATTAAAACACATTATTTAACAACATTTTCGGCTGACTCCTAGAACCCCCCCCCCCCCCCGAAGAATAACACCCCCCCCCGAAGATATACACCCCCCCCCCCCGAAGAATAACACCCCCCCCCGATGATATACCCCCCCCCCGAAGGGTACTATATTGAAAATTTTTTATTGCCTTAACATACTTCTCTGTACATATCTCGAAATTTAAACTCACGGAATTTTCTTGTAGATGATTAAATACCTACTTTTTACTCCTAAGCAACTAGTAGGTACTGCCACAGTATGGACCATGGCTCCTAAGCAACTAGTAGGTACTGCCACAGTATGGACCATGGCTCCTAAGCAACTATGGGTGGTACTGCCACAGTATACGCGCATTTTGACTAAGCCTAAGGGGTTGCCGTAAACAGTATCCTAGTACTACTCCTGGTAGTAGGCAGACTAACTAGTAAAAAGTAGGTATATAGTTGTTTATATAACAATTCCTTGAATTTAAATTTTGAGATATGCATAGAGAAGTATTTTAAGGCAATAAAAAAATTTCAATAGAGTACCCTTCGGGGGGGGGGTGTATATGATCGGGGGGGGGGATGTTATTCTTCGGGGGGGGGGTGTATGTCTTCGGGGGGGGGGGTTCTAGGAGTCAACCAAATTTTCACATCTATACGCCATATCCTTTCCAAAGACTTCCGTCGAATCCAAAACAATGCTTCAGACCTTGGCGTACAATTTCTTCGTCTTTGGCTTGATTCACCAGCACTGCACCCGCACCGCTATAAATTGAATTTTCGGCAAAGGATGTCGAAAAAGTTTAGATGAACCTGCATTCTTGTCGATTTTTCTGATGCCTCATGACGTGACTTCTCTGGGTTTGCAGGGATCCGCAGGCAGCACAGGCGAATGGCTTCAGTTGGTAGCAGGCTGTCACGTGACGCTCCATTTTGTACCTGCTAAAACCTTTTTTGTATCTTTGATGCAAAATGGCAAAATGTAATCGCTTACGCTAAGAACACTTTACGGAATAAGGTCCTATTTTAAAAAAGTCTTATTTCTAACAAAATAAATGCCATAAGTAGTTTTTAGTCAGTGATTTACAAGCCTCATCCTAGCTTCTTGCGAAGGAGGCTAATTGAAATATGCCCATCAATATATGAAAAAGCCAAAACTCTTACTTTCTGGTAACGTCGACCTGCTTCTGACATCGGAAGCAGATTACCGATTGCTCATCGGTAGAAATAGCATCTTTTTGTATTGAATGCGTGGCTTCCTTTTTACAAACGGCATCAAAACTGTTCGATGCTAGTGGGAGCTCCAATGGCGAATTCTTCTGTTCCAGTGGGCTGGAGTGATGTTTTACAAAGGATTCAACTTCGACTGGTGGCAGATGGAGGCCTTGTAGTCCATGGTGTAGAACAACGCAGTGGAAAGTTGCCTCATGAGCTGACAGCGTCTGAAAATCACAATCTTTGCAGATCCATTTTGGTGACAATGCCAGACTGCCCAGGTGAGCTTGCACAGAATGACGCGCAAATGACAAGCGGCTCATGCTTGTGGAGCACTTTGAACACTCCATTACGAAATTGCAATTAAATCAAGCTCGACTCTTTGAGCATTAATGGATTTAATCTGAATTAGATGTGTGCTTGAGATTACTGATTGCAGTATTGTTTTTCTTTTGCTTTGAATTTCGGATAATTTTTAGCGTTTTAACCGCACTTTACCTGGTACCATCGGCAAGCCAAAACATCTCTGTTGTTGTTGTTGTTGTTGGTTTTTCTTCCAAGCAAGTTGGGGAAAACAGCAGAGGCTATCACAGCATGCAAATGAAAGTAAAAATGAACAGAAGAGGGCAGTGGCCAGGGCTCAAAATAGGTGCTGCAAAAATAGGTGCTCTCTGTTCTCCCAAAAATCGATTTACACGAGTGGAAAGTCAAAGAAATTCATCTGCTATTAGTGCTCCTCCTACAGTTGCATATTATTTTGGCGCGCAGTTCCAGAACTCATTTCTGAGCGCGCCAAAACAAAATCCAAATATCGGAACCAAATTCACTAGTAGTAGATGTATTTCTTTGACTTTTAACTCGGGAAAATTGATTTTTGGGAGAAAAGGAGTTTTCCTTTGGCTTGTCGAGTGTACCAAGTATTTCCTTCTTTTTTAACAGGTCAAAAAATAATTAATAATTAAAAAGGAAAAATTAGAACAAAAAAGTTCATAAAAGACAATTTTTCATGTAATTTCATGACAAAAAAAAATTCCAGAAACTTCTAAAAAGCTTTGCAATTTTCCGCTGATTTCTCGCAAGTTTTGGTCAATTCGCGGGTGCTCTATCCAATGCAACAAGAATTAGAGCATTTGGTTGCTCCTAGCGGCAGCTAGAACCTTATCAAATTTAAGATCTGGCATTTACCTCAAACACATATACTCGGGTCGAAAGAGGACATAGGGGCTGACTCTTCGCTTCGCTCGTTCGCGCCAGGCCAATTGGGCTGGCGCGAACGGAGCTTTAGCGCAGTGTCAGCGCCCAGCCCCTCTTTTCGACCCAGGTGTACGTTTTGAGGGTTATTGCTAGATCTTTATTGGGCTGGCGCGAACGGAGCGTTAGCGGAGTGTCAGCGCCCAGCCCCTCTTTTCGACCCAGGTGTACGTTTTCGGGGTTATTGCTAGATCTTAATTTTGATAAGGCTGCTGCTCGTCACAGAATGCTCCAATCGTTCTAATTCTTTTTCCATTGGAATGAGCAACATCGAATTGACTATAGTTTCTTTTTTGACTTTTGCAAAAAACAAATGTTTTTACAATGAAAATTGCAAAAAACCATTTGTCCGAACTCCTTCTTCTTCTTCTCCTTCTCCTTCTTCTTCTCCGCATCTATTCAATGGACGATAGTAGGTATTCATTTCTTCCCCCTTTCCCCCTTCCCGGGTCCCTGGGACTCATGTATTTATTTATTCATAAGTCTTCAGTTGATCAAACAGGCATATGCACCAGTGGTGTAGTGGTCTAAGCGATTGGACAGTTGGGTAAAACTGGGAGGTTCGAATCCTTCTCAGACAATCAGTTTTTTTTGGAAATTTTATGTTGAGAAAACAACTGGTACCATCGGCAGGCCAAAATTAAAGCTCTTTTATGACATTAAGATTTCTCCCCAAAATCGATTGCCCTAAGTATAAATCATGAAAATTTCACAAAAATATGTTATTTTGCCAATAAATATGCATTGTATTTCTTGATTTTTAAATCGATATTTTCTTTTTGTTATATTTTTTTAAAAAGGTTTATTTTTTATTTATTTTTTTTATCCAATAATATCTTAATATAAAATAATACATAACCAACAATAAA
The DNA here is from genome assembly GCA_030248095.1 of Ptycholaimellus sp. GST1_10. Classification (NCBI taxonomy): domain Eukaryota; kingdom Metazoa; phylum Nematoda; class Chromadorea; order Chromadorida; family Chromadoridae; genus Ptycholaimellus; species Ptycholaimellus sp. GST1_10. The sequence continues at coordinate 55,095 of JASANA010011617.1, forward strand.
AAAATTTTCATTTATACATTTTATACTATAGTGAAATAAATTTCTGGTACCATCGGCAGGCCAAATGTGAATCTCTTTTCTCCCATAAAGTAAAAGTAAAAGTCATGAAAATTTCACAAAAAATGTTATGTTAGTTAGCCAATAAATTGCATGGTATTTTTAATTTTCCATTCTTTTCTTTTTGTTATAGTTTTTTAATAAGTTTATTTTTTATTTTTTTATTTTTCAAAAATTGTCGAATAATTTAAAATTGTATTTATACATTTTATACTATATTAAAAGTGGAAGAAATAACTGGTACCATCGGCAAGCCAAATGTGGTCTCTTTTCTCCAAATTTTGTAATTGCCTCGAGCAAAAAGTCAAGGAAATACATCTACTACTAGTGGAATCTGCTGCGTCATCTGCATTTTGTTTTTGGCGCGCATGGAAAGAGACACTGAACTGCGCGCCAAAAACAAAATGCAACTGTCCAAGCAGCAGATTCCACTAGTAGTAGATGTATTTCCTTGACTTTTTGCTCGAGGCAATTACAAAATTTGGAGAAAAGAGACCACATTTGGCTTGCCAATGGTACCAGTTATTTTGATAAGGCTCTTGCTCCTCACAGGAAGCTCCATTTGCTCTGATTCTTTTTTCATTGGAAAGAGCATCCTCTAGTTGACCAAAACTCGCGAGAGTTTGCCAGAAAGTTGCAGCAATCATTAGCAAATCACTCAAAACCATTTGTCCGAACTCCTTCTTCTTCTTCTCCTTCTTCTCCTTCTTCTCCGCATCTATTCAATGGACGATAGTAGGTATTCATTTTTTCCACCCTCCCCCCTCCCCGGGTCCCTGTGCCTGATCTATTGTTTTTATTCATAAATCTTCAAGTGAACTTAATAGTCATGTGCACCAGTGGTGTAGTGGTGTAAGCGATTGGATAGATAAATGAAGCTAGTGAGTTCGAATCCTACTTAGGCAATCTTTTTCATTTTTGTGTATTTAAAGTTAAGAAAACAAATGGTACCATCGGCAGGCCAAAAGTAAAGCCCTTGTCTCCAAAAGTAAAGCCATTTTCAAAAATCGATTGTTCTGAGTATAAGTCAAGAAAATTTCTCAAAAATATGCTAGTTTGCCAATAAATTTGCATTTTTATTTTTCATTTTCGAATCTTTTCTTTTCATTTTATTTTTGACCGCGGAGCGGCCCGAAGGGCCGCTCCGCGGTCTATAGAGGTTACTCAACTTTTGTCCTCATATATATATATATATAATCTGGTACCATCGGCAGGCCAAATGTGGGACTCTTTTCTCCAAAATTTGCAATAGGTTCGAGTAAAAAGTCAAGGAAATACATTTTCTACTAGTGGAATCTGCTGCTTGGACAGATGCATTTTGTTTTTGGCGCGCAGTTCAGTGTCTCTTTTCATGCGCGCCCAAAAACAAAATGCAAATGACACAGCAGATTCCACTAGTAGAAAATGTATTTCCTTGACTTTTTACTCGAACCTATTGCAAATTTTGGAGAAAAGAGTCCCACATTTGGCCTGCCGATGGTACCAGATATTTCTTCCACTTTTAATATAGCATAAAATGTACAAATACAAATGTTATATTGCTGGTTATATTCGATATATAAAAAAGTAATTTAAAAAACTTGTGTAAAAATATAACGAAAAGAAAATATTCAAAAATGAAAATACAATGCAAACTAACTGGCAAACGAATTAATTTTTGAGAAATTTGTGACTTTTACTCAGGGCAATCGATTTTTGGGAAGAAAAGACCTTTACTTTTGGCCTGGCGATGGTACCAGTTGTTTTCTCAACTTTACATACACAAACAAATGAATGCCTGAGTTGGATTCAAACCTACCAGTTTCATCCATCTGACCAATCGCTTGCACCACTACACCACTGGTGCATATGGCTCTTTAGTTTAACTGAATAGCTATGAATATAAATGAATACATAAGCTCAGGGACCCGGGGAAGAGGGGTGGGGGGGGGGGGGGGGAGAAATTAATACCTACTATCGTCCATTTAATAGTTGGGGAGAAGAAAAGAAGGAGAAGGAGAAGAAGAAGAAGGAGTTCGGACAAATGGTTTTGAGTGATTTTCTCCAGCATTCTGATACTTTTTGGCGATTTTTCGCGAGTTTTGGTTAATTCGATGCTGCTCTTTCCAATGCAAAAAGAATAAGAAAGATTGAAGCTTCCAGTGAGGAGCTAGAGCCTTATCAAAATTGAGATCTAGCAATAACCCCCAAAACATACACCTTGGTCGAAAAGAGGGGCTGGGCGCTAACGGTCGCTACGCTCCCTCGCGCCAGCCCAATGTATATATCTGGTACCATCGGCAAGCCGAAAGTAAAGCTCTTTTCTCCCAAAAATCGATTACTCCGAGTATAAAGCTAAAGAAATTTTCCTACTACTAATGGAATCTGCTTGTGGGGCATTTGCATTTTGTTTTCGCGCGCAGTTCCAAGACTCTTTTCATGCGCGCTCAAACAAAATACAGATGACACAGCAGATTCCATTAGTAGTAGGAAAATTTCTTTAGCTTTATACTCGGAGTAATCGATTTTTGGGAGAAAAGAGCTTTACTTTCGGCTTGCCGATGGTACCAGATATTTCCTCAACTTTAAATATATAAAAATTAAATTATGTCAGTTTATGTCCTTTATTTTTATTGTTGATTATATTTAAATTTTATCAGATAAATAAACAAAAGAAAAAAATAAATAAATTAGTGAAATTAAATTAAAATGAAGAAAGTTTTAAAAATAAAAACAAAGCAAAATTTTTGGCAAACAAATATTTTTGGGAAATTTCTTTAGCTTTCCACATGGGGCAATCTATTTTTGGGAGAAAAGAGCTTTACTTTTGGCTTGCCGATGGTACCAGTTATTTCCTCAACTTTAAATTTTAGAAAAATAAAATGTATGCTGGACATGGTTTCGAACCCACCAGTTACTATCCAGCAGCCAACCGCTTGCACCACTACACCACTGGCGCATATGGCGAAGTAGTCAACTGAAGGGTTATAAATAAGTAATAGATACAACATGAGGCCAAAGGACGAGGGGAAAGGGTGGGGGGATGAAATGAATACCTACTCTCGTTCATTAGCAGATGCGAAGCAGCAGCAGCAGGGCAGCAGGGCAGCAGGGCAGCAGGAGTTCGGACGGCAACTTGTTCTTTGATTTTCTCCACAAAATACTTAGAATTTGAGGCTTTTCTCGCGAGTTTCGACTAATTCGTGCATGCTCTTTCCAATGCAACAAGAATTAGAAGGATTGGTGGCTCATAGCGGCAGCTGGAACCTTATCAAATTTAAGATCTAGCATTGACCCTCAATTATGACATCTGGGTCGAAAAGAGGGCCTGGGCGCTGACGGTCGCTGCGCTCCCTCGCGCCAGGCCAATATGTATTTCTGGAAATGCTGGCCCCGGGCGAATTCTCAACGGATCTTGACAAACTTTTTTTTTCCTGAAAGGTAATCAGATTTTAGGAAGATCTGGAGGGGTAGACCCGGTTTTTGAGCATTTGAAACATCACTTTTTTGGGTAGAAAGGTTGAAAATTTGGGTATGCTGTAAAAGGCTCAATTCTCAACGGATTTTGATAATCTTTTTTTTTCCTGAAAGGTATTTAAATTTTAGGAAGATCTGGAGGGGTGCAACAAGTCCCGGAGCATTTGAAACATTACTTTTTTGGGTAGAAAGGTTGAAAAATGGGGTATGTTGAGAAATGGCGAATTCTCAACGGATTTGGACAAATTTTTTTTTTGCTTAAAGGTAATGAAATTTTAGGAAGATCTGGATGGGTGAAACCGGTTTCCGAGCATTTGAAACATTACTTTTTTGGGTAGAAAGGTCGAAAATTTGGGTATGCTGTAAAAGGCTCAATTCTCAACGGATTTTGACAAACTTTTTTTTTCCTGAAAGGTAATAAAATTTGAGGAATATCTGGAGAGGTTTAACAAGTCCCGGATCATTTGAAACATTACTTTTTTGGGTAGAAAGGTTGAAAAATGGGGTATGTTGAGAGCTTCGCGGTCACCTATTGCGCTCTGCGCCATATACTTGTTTTAAATAAGCATTTTTGACCGCGGAGCGGCCCGAAGGGCCGCTCCGCGGTCTATAGAGGTTACTGAACTTTTGTCCTCAGGTATATATATATATATATATATGTCTGGAAATGCTGTCCACGGGCGAATTCTCAACGGATTGGGACAAACTTTTTTTTTCCTGAAAGGTAATGCAATTTTAGGAAGATCTGGAGGGGTGGAACCGGTTTCCGAGCATTTGAAACATTACTTTTTTGGGTGGAAAGGTTGAAAATTTGGGTATGCTGTAAAAGGCCCAATTCTCAACGGATTTTGACAAACTTTTTTTTCCCTGAAAGGTAATAAAATTTTAGGAAGATCTTGAGTGGTGGAATCGGTTTCCGAGCATTTGAAACATTACTTTTTTGGGTAGAAAGGTTCAAAAATGGGGTATGCTGTAAAATGCTCAATTCTCAACGGATTTTGACAAACTTTTTTTTTCCTGAAAGGTAATAATATTTTAGGAAGATCTGGAGGGGTGGAACTGATCTTGAAGCATATGAAACATTACTTTTTTGGGTAGAATGGTTGAACAATGGGGTATGCTGTAAAATGCTCAATTCTCAACGGATTTTGACAAACTTTTTTTTTCCTGAAAGGTAATAATATTTTAGGAAGATCTGGAGGGTTGGGAACGGTCCCGGGGCATTTAAAACATTACTTTTTTGGGTAGAAAGTTTGCAAAATGGGGTGTGTTGAGAAATGGTGAATTCTCAGTGGATTTGGACAAACTTTTTTTTTTGCTGAAAGGTATTAACATTTTAGGAAGATCTGGAGGGGTGGAACCGGTCCCGGAGCATTTGAAACATTACTTTTTTGGGTAGAAAGGTTAAAAAGTGGGGTATACTGAGAAATGGCGAATTCTCAATGGATTTAGACAAACTTTTTTTTCCCTGAAAGGTAATAACATTTTAGAAAGATCTGGAGGTTTGAACCTGGTCCTGGAGCATTTGAAACATTACTTTTTTGGGTAGAATATCTGAAAAATGGGGTACATTGAGAAATGGCGAATTCTCAATGGATTTGGACAAACTTTTCTTTCGTATTAAAAAATTAAAAATGAGCATTAAAATGTAAATTAAGAGCATTGGCATGGAATTGTAAGCTGCTAAGTTGTGTGGGAAGTTGTGGGCTGTGAAGCTCCGCGGTCACCTATTGCGCTCTGCGCCATATACTTGTTTGTTTACTATTTTTTTATTTGTCCAATCTATAATCTATAAAACCTTAAGCAAATATATAACCAACAATATAAAATTTTCTACTATATTAAAAGTGTAAGAAATATCTGGTACCATCGGCAGGCCAAATGTAAGTCTCTTTTCTCCAAAATTTGCAATTGCCTCGAGTAAAAAGTCAAGGAAATACAATTTTACTAATGGAATCTGCTGCGTCATATGCATTTTGTTTTTGGGCGCGCATGGAAAGAGACACTGAACTGCGCGCCAAAAACAAAATGCAACTGTCCAAGCAGCAGATTCCATTAGTAAAATTGTATTTCCTTGACTTTTTACTCGAGGCAATTGCAAATTTTGGAGAAAAGAGACTTACATTTGGCCTGCCGATGGTACCAGATATAAATATTTTAGTATATTCCCGATATATTCTTCAACATGCCAACATTCAATGAAAGTGAAAAATCATGGATTTATGCTTGTTCATATGTTTAAACCATCAATATCTTAGGTTTTTCGGCCATATATCAAAGTAACAACACAGCGTACATGCTAAAATTCATCTGATTTCGTTAAAATTCATGGATTTGCGCTTGTCTCAATTTTTGACCGCGGAGCGGCCCGAAGGGCCGCTCCGCGGTCTATAGAGGTTACTCAACTTTTGTCCTCATATATATATATATATATATGTATATATGTATATATGTATGTCTGGAAATGCTGGGAACGGGCGAATTCTCAACGGATTGGGACAAACTTTTTTTTTCCTGAAAGGTAATGCAGTTTTAGGAAGATCTGGAGGGGTGGAACTGGTTTCCGAGAAGTTGAAACATTACTTATTTGGGTAGAAAGGTTTAAACATTGCAATATACAGTTTTTGCGATGTAGCACCTGTAATCTTGAGAATTGCACAGACAACTTGAGTTTTTTTGTTCACAAGTCGTATATAACGATTCCAAATCTGTGCTTACTTTTTTGAAAATGGTTGAGAAACCACAGACTTTCCCTCTTGAGTGACAAACTTTCGCACATGACAATAGCATCAATAATTAGTAGCAGCTGAACGGCTGATAATTGAACAGAACACTTGAGTTTTTTTGTTCACAAGTCGTATATAACGATTCCAAATCTGTGCTTACTTTTGAAAATGGTTGAGAAACCACAGAATTTTCCTTTTGAGATGCAATGATCACCTTCACAGCAGAAATTTTCCTTAATTTTTCGATTTTGCTACATGTAAAGGTGTAAGCGATCCGCGGTCACCTATTGCGCTTTGCGCCATATACTTGTTTAAATACGGATCAAATGCCGTCTAAAGCAAATGCAAGCAAGTGTTGAATCGAAGTGCAAAATATTTTTGTGGCAGTATTTTTCACATAAATGTATAAACTGGACAGTAACTTTGCAGGCATTAAGCAGCCAAAAATTTATAGGACCTAATCAGGAGCCAGTACCAGTTTTTGATGATTTGTCATTATTTTTTCCACACATTTTCATATCTCGTCAAGAAAAGGCAGGCACCATCCCAAAGGCTTTGGACCATTTTGTGGAATTCAAAACAACAAAACAGCGCGCAGTATTCCCCCGCTTGCAGCTCACAAAGACTCCAGCATCACTCACTGCGCCCCTTTCGAAAGACTTTCGCAAACCTCCCATACAATGTCCTCGAAGTATGCGCGGAAGCGGATGCCGAAGAAGGCCAAAGCTGCGGAGAAGGAGGAGATGACGGCCCCGGAGGAGATGACGGCCCCGGCCCAGTTCCTCAGCCAGTCCAGCCTCTACGACGTCTCCCTGACAGTGGAAGGGCGCCTGCTCTGGGCCCCGAAAGTTAGGCCTCTTGGCTATTATATACTAGAGGCACATTTTGGCTTGGCGTTCCAAATCTGGCTTAGGCATACTGACTTACCATTACCCACACACCCTGCGCTAACTCGTCCCCTAGTTCATTTGGCTTTCACAAAGCATAGGATGAGTTAGCGCCGGGTGAGTAATGGTAAGTCAGTATGCCTAAGCCAGATTTGGCACCCCAACCAAAATATACCTATAGTATAAAATGCCCGGCCTCCTCGGTCTGGCCGGAGAGTTGAGAGATTGGGGCCTGGTTGAGGCATTGCTGATCCTTCACAGCCCCGTCTTCAAGGTCATGCTGGACGGCCAGTGGCAGGAGGCCGAGAGCGCCAGCATCCATCTCCCTGGCAAAAGGTTTTTTGCTCTATTCCTCATCCCCTCTTTCACCTAGAGAGCCGTGCTGCAATTGAGCTACCAGGAGATAGTCCAGCTCCTCAGTGTCCTGGTGCCGCCCTACCCGGGCAAGGTGGACGTGGACAACGTCGCTGACCTTCTCCGCCTCGCCGACGAGTACGAGATGAACGGGCTGCGGGAGCAGTGCCAGTCCTTCCTCCGCCTTCGTCTGCATGGTAGACACTTGTGTGGCAGAGGAAAAGGGCAAAAAGCTCTGTGGGCAGGTGGGTGGGCGGATGGAGCAGAGCTGGTGGAGATGCTGGTGCTGGGCAGCGAGCATGGGCTGGCGGAGCTGTTGGAGGAGCTGTGGCCGAGGTGCCTCAATTTCACAGTGGACCAGCTGGCCGGAATCGAGGAGCGCCTCAAGCCGGCCATCCGAGCAGCTCTCTACAAGGTGCGCCTACAGCATCCATGAGTATGCGATGGAAAAGCTCCTTTTACCCTCTGGCCTCATGAGCAGGGCCTTTTCTTTGTCAAGCTAGCAACTCCGGAAATTGATGCATAAATAGGCGTTCTCCTGCTCAGACTAGCTGCTCAGGAAGTGATGCATGGATGGCCTGTAGGACATGGTGCGGAAGTGGGTGGACGGGAAGCAGATGGCTGCGGCTGCTTCGGAGAAGGACGCACAGTGTCCATTCGGCCACCATCGCTTCGACGGTGATGCCGCCTAGACATTGGCCTAGCCAAAGTGATGGTGCCCCGCTGCTGCAGGGCCCTCGCACGAAGACCAGTGTGACCTGTGCGGCCATTTCCACTACAAAGGGCTGCAGTGCTCCCGCTGCTCTCGCAACGTCTGCCGCTACTGCCAAGAGAAGGGTTGCCAGTTTTTCCTCTCTGTCACTGCACCACTTGCTAGCTAAGCCTCTGTCAGCTGTCGGCATAAGAAACCTGCAAAAAATAAAAAAATTTATTTATATAAGCTTTCTGATAAGTTGCTAAGAAATAAAAATTAGCTAATGTGGAAGCTAGAAACTGGCCATTGGTGCTTAGAATATGGGCTGGACTACGACTCACGTGCTTCTTTTCAAATCCGCGTGGTTTAAAACATTATGCAAAACTCGTTTTTACCAAAGGAAACGTGTTCAGGAACCCGAAGTAACATCGAGTGCCGAGTGTGTGGGAAGAAGGCAATGGAGCTCTGCCTTTGCACTGTCGGCACCGAAGGTCCTAAGAAATGAACCTAATTTTATGATTAATCCCGACCCTGATTTGTTTTCTGAAATCATAAGCGATTATTGTAGCATTAGCGTTTGAACTAATTTTATGCGTCATTTCATCTTCGCTATTTCCCAAAATTAACCGTTCGTATGCGACAGCCTTTAAGAGCCCTTTTCGATTTTTTGCCAGTTGTCGATCATTCAGACATGACACCTTTTCTTCTTGTCTCTTTTATACATGCTTGTCTTCGCTATACCTCTATTTTGCGTCCTCCTTATTGTCTTTACGTCTTTTTACGTTTTGCCAAAAAACTATGGCCCAAAAAACTAATGCGAAACTTTCATCCGATGAGATTCCAGGCGTAGGCAAACTTTTCCCAAACTATAAGCATTCAAGCTAGTCAACTCTATACGTATGCAATAGCGTATGCAGTGACAAAATCACGCTTTTTCATCTTTGGCGTGCAAAACAAAGAAAACACAATCAAACACTTTTAAGACATAATCAAATATCAAATCATAACTTCCAACAGCTGACCCCTCAGAAAGCATATACATGAAGTCAAGCAGAAGCATGAGAGCAGAAAAACGAGCATTAGAATTGGTCCTTATGGCGCTGCTGCTTGGCTGGTGCGTAGAGGGGAAGTATGAGCTGCGCTGCGTGGCTGGGGCCCTGTCGTTGCCCGGAGCGCTGCCGAACGGGAGCATCGTCTGCGCCTACGACGCCGGCAACTGCTGTTACCGACTCACCTGGCTCACGCCGCTTAGCCCTCGCCCAGTTTGTCTTTTTTGTCCTCTTTTTAATCTAAGTAATTGCAAATCTAAGGACAAGGGTCTATTGACAAGGACATGCAATCTAAGGGCAAGGGATTTAGCGACTAGATTGTCAGTAGATGATTGATTAGCTTCTTTTGAGCAATGACCAAAAAAGTAGAGTTTATAGTCCAATTTTCGAATGATATTTAGAGCACAAAGTCAAAGACCCACAAATTTGTTAATTTTCAGGCCTACAACGTCAGCTACGGCTGCATCCGCGCCGACAACTGCGGAGGGAAGGACGGACGCTGTCGAGTACTGGGGCCCAAGGCCGATCGCCGCCGGCTCTGCACCTGCTCTGGGATCGACCTCTGCAACGCTTTCCAGCCCCCAGTCCTTCCCACCGCCCTTCCCAAGGCCCTGGCCAGTGGCTGCGAACCTCTCCTCCTTCTGCTGCTTATAGCCTATGCCCTTTGAGACCTTGTGGATGGAAAAGTTTATACTGGCTGACTGGATTTTATGTCTAAATTTTTATAGCTGACATTGCTTTGAGTCCGATGAGATTATACTTGAGTGTGGAGAATTGCAGTAGCTTGTGTGTGCGTTTTGTTGATTATGTAAGCTAAAATATTGTTTAACTGGATAAAATAAATTTCGACACATTCTTGCTTTGTAACTACGGCTTTGAAATCTCAGTAGATATTAACATAATGATTTATGGAAAGCTAAAAATAAGCCAAAGGGAAAAACTGAATTTGTATAAAAAACCAACGACGGCTGAAAATAGAACCTTTTATGTTACATTGAGAACAACTTAAATGTCCGTCATTTGTCCTCATGTTGCAGTCACTGCGCTATCCAAATCTCCTGCAGCATTTTTTTATCCACAAGCATTGAGGATATGTTTCAGCGCCCCTGTGCCCTGGCCTGCGAAACCCTAGCCAAAACCATGCGACGCACAGGATGACCTGTTGTTGAGGCAATAGTGAATAGGGCGGATAGAGTGTCAAAGTCTGCTGCAAGGATTACCCATCAGTTCCACGGCCCTCTTCCATTCTGAAAAACGTCCCATCTGTCAGCACATCATGCTAGGACACAGACGCAAATAGCGTGATGGGCATTGTAGGAAGACTAGGCAATATTTAAGCGTGGATGACGAATTGTCTTAACATTCCATCTAGCCTTCTATTTGCCCCAAGGTTTCTGGCTGCCCAAAGTGGCCAGAGTATTGGCGGCAGTGAGTAGGAGTCTCCTAAGTGCCGTCATTTTCTCGCCGCATGACGGAGGCAGTTTTTTTTGGCCCTATCAGATGCGTGGTTTTTCTATGAATGACGGAATCATCAGTTCATGCTTTTTTCAGCGATAGCGAACCCTGTTTTTGCTTTTGACTTGTGCAGTGAAAGATCAATGATGATGACCTGCCTGAAATTCTTCCTGGTCACTCTCTTCCTAAAGCCATGTTCTGCAGGTAATTTGCCTTTTTGACACAAAAATGTCAAAGTAGATAGTCAAATTGAAAAAGTGACATTGAAGGGTGGATGGACAAAGGCTGCTTCAAAAATGAGCCCGGCAACTGGATTTTCTCCTTCGGTCCTTTGCCTCTGGAGCCGAATTCGCCAACCAAATGCTTGCAACACTGCCTGCGAAGCGGCTATGTTTTGGCAGGTTTTTCGTTTTTTTTTCAATTTTGCTAAGAGAGGGAGCTAAGGTTTTTCTGTTTTACAAAAGTTCCTAGCGTGCGGCTATTTTTCCACCAGCTGCCTTTTCTATCCAAACGAAACACTTAGGAATGGCTCAAATTTGGCAAAAACATGGCTTGGACTGGTAGGATTGGAACTGAGCAACTGCTGGTGCGGCGACCCAAAGTCGCTAAAGGGGCTGAACAATACGGATGGCTGCACGGAGCCTTGCCCGGGGCAGGAGATCCCCCCAGCCGCCGTCAACGCCAAGCCAGTCCTCCCCAAAGGAGCCATGGACTGTCAGGGGGATCCCGACCATCTGCAATTCGTTCCCACTTCCCCCTTCCTCCATTCAACCTTTCGCTTTTCTCCCTTCTCACGCTAGTTGACGCCAACGGTGTAGTTTGTCATCACGTGGCTAATTTGTTGAACAAGGATAATGACATACATTGTCCAGATTTAGAAGTCTCAAATATCTGATTCATAAAAGGACCTAAAAAAACGTGCCTACTTTGAAACAATGTTTTGTGAAAGACTGGTCAGAATAGAGCAGTTTGATTGGCAGGGGGACATGTGCTATTCGGCAAAGCTGGGCAAGGAGGGCGTGGGCAAGTCCATAGAGGAGATGCAGGGCGTCTGCAGAGCCGCCGGCGGCTTCCTAGCCCTGACCAAGGACCGCGACTTTATGACCAATCATTTCCATCCTCATTTCCTGGTTCACCCTCCTGGCTAGGTTTTAGTGGGTTTTTTCCCAAATTTTTAGTTTCTAGTCGGCTAAATCTTATGTTTTTGATCAGTCGGTACAAAGTGAGAGCAAGCAATGCGGTGAGCCAGTTAATATTTTACCAAAAAACTGATGCCCTATTTTTCGGGGCTCCTCGAGTGAGAAATGCATAAAAAAATAAAATTAAAATAAAATTAAAATTAAAATAAATATAAATAAAATAAAAAATGCATCCCATCATAAAAGCTGATGACGTCCCAAAAATGCTCTGGTCATCTTGACAGAAATACCTGCGAAAACAGCCGTACAGCGCGGTGCTGGTAGGGCTGGTGCAGAAGCCGGGTGGCACAGGGCCGCGAAGCCTTTGGCGCTGGTTGGAGCCGGACGGCAGCGAGAGCAACGGCTATCATGCTCCGTTCTCCCTTTAACACTCCACTTTTCTTTCCGCCTTCCGCGAATTATTAGAAGCAAAAGAGCAAAAGAGTCGCAAAAATTTAGAATTTTAGAAATTTAGAATTTTAGTATTGGGCTGGCGCGAGCGGAGCGCTAGCGGAGCGGTAGCGCCCAGCCCCTCTTATCGAGCAAACCAACTAATTGCAGGTTTCCCAAAGTTTGGCAGGCTGTAGCGCCTCCCAGAAACGTCGGATTGAGCTGCAAATAGGCTCAGCCGACGCGCCATAGTCGAATTGTGGGGGGTCTTTTTTTTGAAAAATTTTCTAGAAACATTCTGGCAAAAGTTATTTAAAAAAACTGTTTCAAAAAAGATGTCCGGTGTCCGGGCGCACACCGACCGTCCGTCCGTCCATCCGTCCGTCCGTCCGACCGTCCGTCCAGCAAGTGTTGCAGACACTTGGGCAACATCTGGGGTGTAGATCTCAACGGTTCTAGGGTAATCGATGCCGCTGAGTGTCATGGCACCCCTACTTTCTGCATTTTCCGCGTTTTTTAGGTCGAAACATCAACTTTTTGGGTAGAAATCCAGTATTCTCATGTTTTTTCTGATGTTTCTGATGTATTTTCTGATGTTTTTCTAGAGTAGCAGACAATAAAACAGCACCATATAGGTATTTTTGGACCTAGATTACGATTCTGGCACCCGTTTGCTTCCACCTGGTCTCCATGGGCATGCACAAGGCCGTGGTGAACAAGCAGGTCATCATCATCTTCATCTTGAGGCATTTTACAAGGTTTTTAGGTCTTAAAAAGCAACATATAGGTATCTTTGGACGTAGATTGCGATTCTGGCACTCGTTTGCTTCCACTTGGTCTCCATGGGCTGGCACCAGGCCGTGGTGAACAAGCAGGTCATCATCAACTTCATCTTGAGGCATTTTACAAGGTTTTTAGGTCTTAAAAAGGCAACATATAGGTATCTTTGGACGTAGATTACGATTCTGGCACTCGTTTGCTTCCACTTGGTCTCCATGGGCTGGCACCAGGCCGTGGTGAACAAGCAGGTCATCATCAACTTCATCTCGAGGCATTTTATAGGGTTTTTTTACCTAAAAAAGCCACATATAGGTATTTTTGGACGTAGATTACGAGTCTGGCACCCGTTGGCTTCCACCTGGTCTCCATGGGTTTGCACCAGGCCATGATGAAAAAGCAGGACATGCATAGAGGCCTTGCCCCTGTATGAAGTGGATGAAATTATTATATAGTGGGTTATACTAACCCAAAAAGTATCTCTTATCTATATTTTACCTGCGATTGAAGTGGGTGAAATTTTTATTCAGCTTTATTTGAATTCTACTTGCGACTGAAGTGGATGAAATTTTTTCTTACCAAAGAAATACGTTTTTTTTTACCTTAGATTGTGAATTTTGTGCACTGTAAAAAATTATCGTCTGTCCAATGTAATAATGGATTAATTAATGATAAGAGAGCACCCTACTTTAATGGCAATTGATTTGGTCAAAATGTAGTTGGCTCCCGAATTTTGTAATTCAGTAAACCCATTAGTTGAAATGTAATTATTTTTAAAAAAATTAAGTCCAAATTTTTGTCCATTTCTTGAAAACTATTATATGTACGTAGAATTTGACCAAGGTATATTTTTTAATCAATTGGAAATAAATGCAATAAAGACAAGAAACAGAGTCAGTAGAAAAAATTTTACAATGCAAGTTTTTTTAAAAAATGTTTCTACATTTTACTACATATTTTGGTCAGGTGCTCTCTTATCATTAATTAATCCATTATTACATTGGACAGACGATAATTTTTTACAGTGCACAAAATTCACAATCTAAGGTAAAAAAAACTTATTTCTTTGGTAAGAAAAAATTTCATCCACTTCAGTCGCAAGTAGAATTCAAATAAAGCTGAATAAAAATTTCACCCACTTCAATCGCAGGTAAAATATAGATAAGAGATACTTTTTGGGTTAGTATAACCCACTGTATAATAATTTTAGAATTTTAGTATTTTAGAATTTTAGAATTTTAGAATTTTAGAATTTTAAAAATTTAGATATTAGACATTTAGAATTTTAAAAATTTAGATATTAAACATTTAGAATTTTAAAAAATTAAAAAATTTAGAATTTAAATTTAGAAATTCAGGCAATTGAGAAAAAGGGGTTTTGTTTGAAAGGTGGGCGGATGCGGAGCCGAACGACTGCGGGGGCAAAGGCTGCTGGAAGGAGAAGGGCCAGGAGAACTACGCCGGCGTCATCATCTCTGGGAGGAAAAAGATTGGACTCTCCGACTTCGCAATGGCCCAGGACCGCATCCCCGTATGCCAGTTCGAGCTCAAGCGTTTGTGCCCCCTTCTCATCAATCATTGCCCGCCCACCTTTTACGGCTTACAGCCCAGGAAACGCGGCGGCTGTGCGGCGGGAAGGGCGGCCACTTCTCCGTCTACGAGGACACCGGCAAGGCCATTGACAGCAGCGTCTGTTAGCCGCAGCTCTTCTTTCTTCATTGCATCAGCATTGCATCTAGGGGTGCCCGATACTTCACGCAAAATGTCATTGTTCAAAGTGTATCAGTGTCACGTTAAAGCAACAAACTTAGGATTAGGCTTAGGTTAAGGCTTTGGCTTCGATAGAGTTAGTATGGTGACACTGAGATACTTCGAAAAATGGCATTTTGCGGCAAATACCTGGTGGGCTGCCTAGACCATATACGAGGTCTAGGTAATCATCAAGGTATTTGCCGCAAAAAGAAGAAAGGAGTGCTGATGCAATGCAGAATGAATGCAGCCGGACATGGGAAGGGAGAGTGGATTGCAGTGAGTCCGCTGGGCTGCTGGCAGAACGCAGTCAATACGCTGGCCCATCGAGTACTGCGACCATTGCTGGGCCAGCAGGAGGACGTGGGCAGCTGCACGGAGTACTGCCGTGTCGCTGGCTTTGCCTACGCTGGCCTTTCTGGTTCCTCACCTCCGCATCGATTGAAGTCTTCAAAATATGAGTTTTTACTGAATTTTTCAGTTTAGTTCTCAAAATTTTCAAAAAATAGCAAAATTCCTATTGTACCATTTTTAAATGTTTCTGGCTCAACTAGGCAGCCATCATTTCAACCAAATGCATGCAGCTCCTAAGTCAAATGGATTTTAGACATAAGCTCGGCTTGAATTGGTAGTAGGAAAGAAATTATTGCGGCTGAGACTATACAAGCAAATAACTGCTGAGATGAAAGCTCCAACTGGTGAGATGCTTAAAAATTTGCGTTGCAAAATTCTTACTTCTGCCCTCCTAGTCCCACTTATCCTCTTTCGCAGCTAGCAAGAAGCATGCTGTATGTTTCAGTGCTCATGAATGCCCCCTGATGCAGGCATAGAGGCCGCCCGTCTCTGCTACTGCAGCGAGGACCTGGAGGGCTTCTCCTCGGGCCGGAAGAGCTTCGCCTGCGACCAGCGCTGCGTAGGCCGCCTCCCCTGCGGCGGCCCCTACTCCATCAGCGTCTATCGGGCCATTCCGGAGCAGAGCACCGATGGTTCTCACCTCCCTTATTCCTCACTCTTCATCACTCCAACGATGGAATGTATTGAGAACTGGGCGAGACTCTGGGCTGCTACCAGGACTATACGGCCTCCCGTGTTCTCCCCTTCCACCTTCAGCTCGGCCATTGGACCTCACCGCAGGCCTGCGCTGCCCATTGCGCCGCCAGAGGCTTTCAAGTGGCCGGTTTGTGAGCATTTTTTCGACATTTTTTACCTTATTTCTGGTGGTGGAAAGGTCGCAGAATTATAGCACGTATGAGGATCCAGGTTTGTTAGTTTTATTAATATTTTCCTTCTCCATGATTATAGGACACTGATTCTTAGCGTCCTTGAGATTGCAATGTCATTTGAGTTTTTAGCAAGATCAGACAGGACTAGAATTTCAGCAAATTTGGGGCGGTTATTGTCTGCTGACCTTTTTTGGGGCTACAAGCTAAGTGGTGCTTGAGGAGTGGAGGCCTCGTGGTTCTGCTACTGCGGCCACAGGGACCAGCTCCCCGCAGAGCCTGACAAATCGGCCGAAGACTGCTCCTGGAAGTGCGCCGCCCTCTCCCCCGTCCTATCCTCCAGGTGTCCCTTTTCTCTAATCCACCAGCGAGCGATATAATTTTAAATATAATTTTAAAAAAATAAACATTTAAACATAAATTATGCACCTCCATGATTCCACACACAGGCAGTAAATCTCTGATACGACAGGAATGCCAGCCGCTTCTGCGGCGGCTACGAGCTGTTGAGTGTTTACGACGCGGCCAAGATCAACCCCAGTCTGCCGGAATGCCTCCGGGTGGCCTATCCCAGTTTGTCCTCCTTTCTCCAGCCTCTCTCAAGGGCTGGCCAATCCCTGCTCTTTCCGCAGATATTACAGGAAAGGCAGCAATATTCACTCTAGATCAGCATCCCCAGAGAGGAGGACTGTTGACAGGGAGGGCGGACTCTGCGTTCTGCCTGAAGGGTGGCCCGGCGCGTGAGTTCCAGCACCTGGTGCACTACGAGGGGCCGGCCAATCCCTATCGCTGCATCGCCGCCTGTGCCAGCCTAGACTACGCCTACGCTGGTTGGCTTTTGTGAATGCTCTCAAGAAGACCCAGAACCCCCTGCAAAACTATGTTTTGTCTTTCCCAGGGCTAATTGTCTCTCTCTCCTAGCATGTCAGCCTTACCCACGTTTGTAAGCTGAGCCTTTCCCTGTGACCAGCACAGCAACAACCAGGAGCAATCTACGGCAGGTCTTTAAGCGCATCTGTGGCAGTAGGACAAGGATTAATATTTGCGTCACACCACCGCCCCTATCTAAATACAGTGAGCCTATGGAATGCGCTGATGACGCGCGTGGTTGGCAGGATTGGAGCTGGGTGCTTGCTACTGCGGCAACGAGGCCCAGTTCCTGGTTTCCATGCAGCTGGAGAAAGACTCCTGCAACGTGGTTCGAAAGCCAAAGAATGAAATGATGTTAAAAAGTATTTTATGGGTATTTTGGATTATAATGCATTTTAAAAATTACAAAAACTGAAAATTTGTATATTAAAAATTTGAACATTTCTTGGAAATTTTGTAATAAATATAAATTAGGCAATTTTTATATATTTTTGGTGAAACCTAATGGAAATTCAGCTTGATTTCGCGAGAAAAAGGCCCTATATTACTCCAAAACAAATATAGCTATAAAATGCAACATTGCGAGGTGTGCATGGGCTTCGAAGACAGGCCAGCAGAGGCCCGACTGCCCTGTGGTGGCGATGGCTACGTCACCAGCGCCTATACTACAAAATGATATACGTCCCCCCGTACAATGTTTACAGCTGATTATTGTCCTTCGTGGAGAGGTCAATTTGTATATTTTGCAATATTTGCAATTATTGCCGGCTGATGACCAGGATCCCCCCCCCAACGGTTTTACCGGCCAACCAAGCCAGTTTTGGACCAACCAAGAGTTTTGCCCCCCCCCTCAAGAGTTTTGCCCCCCCCCCCCCAAATTTAGGCTAGGCTTAGGCTTAGGTATACTGATTCTAAAAAAGGCTTAGGCTTAGTCAAACCATTTTGTATAATGGCAATTGCATAGGCTTCGCTTGCGAAGCCTTAAAGCTGAATTCAAACTAGACTAGCAACTGCGTAGGCTTCGCTTGCGAAGCCTTAAAGCTGGACTCAAAAAAAAACTTGGGGGGGGATACTGGTCATCAATTAAGGGATTTTGGCATTTGGGGGGGGATAATGGTCATCAAAATCGGTGACCAGGACCCCCCCCCCCCAAGTGCAAAAACACCTAAAACACCCTTAAAACTGATTGATTGCTTGATTGATACGTAGATTGATTACAGATTTGGGGGGGGGGGGGATACTTACGTGGGGGGGGGGGGATACTTCACAGGGGGGGGGGGGTAAAACGTTGAGGGGGGGGGTAGAAGCCTTGGGGGGGGGGATTCTGGTCATCAGCCTTATTGCCTTATGTCGGGTCTAAAATATGTCCAGAAACAAATGAACAAAGATTTAGAGTTTAATTTGATCCTAGAACTAAGACAGCGGCAAGGTTGTCTCTCCATGCCGCAAATCATCTTCTGCTTTCTTGCACTGCTTATTTCTAAATAACAGCTATTGTGGAGGACAAATTTACATCGTTTTGGTGATACTGCGAACAAACTCGCAGGGCGCCAGAGCTTCTCTGGCCTCCTGGCACGGGTGCTACGACCTCTACGATTTGCCTAGCATGCTCCGTACGCTGGGCTAAGCTTTGGGGCCTCCGCACCCATGCCCTACGGCCTCCGCAGCACTGATTGCCCTGCCCTTCGGCAATGAAAAAATCGATAATAAGGTTGGTTTGCTGCGAAGAGGGGAAGGTGCTTCGCTCCGCTCGCACGGCCCCAATTGTGTCCCCAACGATTTTGAGCCATTAGCTCTCTCCCCGCCGTCCGTTCCCAATCAACAGTTTGCCCCATCACCAGCCGTTTGCCTTCCCCTAATCACTTGCCTCCCTCTCTCCAATCCTTTTCAGGAAAAATCCCCTTTTTGCTTCCCGTAATCGATGATGTCTGTCAAGTAAATATAAAAAACATAATAAAGAAACCCATAAAAAAACTAATTATTCCCCCGGCGATATTTGAGTGCAATTATTGCCCTAATATATTTTCAGCACAAACATTTCCATCAAAATAAAGTCATTCCTTTTCAGTTCAAATATTTCCGGTCAATTAAAACTCTCCCTAACGCACACTGCATCTTTATTGGGGAATCGAATTAGAATTTTCGTAGACAAAGGTTTCTCATGGAAATAATAAATTTTTGCCTTTTGTGCGGTAATTAGTGGAAGTTTATATAAACTGGAGGTCAAAAGCATGGCTGTTAACAAGAACAACGAAACAAATAATTCTAATAACTTTTATTCATTTCGCGATTTCAGCATTGCAAGAGTTATGCTTCAGTCAATTTTTAAATTAACAATTTAAAAAAAGATTTGCCCCAGATATTTTATAAATTCTCTAAGAATACAAGAAGTCATGGTCACCTTTAGCATCGCCTTGGCTCAAACACATGAGCCGCCCTGCTTCTTTCAAGCTAATGTTTCCTGTCCCTATCTAGGTTACACTTTTCTCGACTATTTTTTGGCACTATTGACAAATCCTTGATTAGTAGGTATGGTGGCTGAAATGACGCTGATCACATTGCGCCTCTTGTTGGACGAAGGAAATGTCAGCTTTCGTTTTGTCAAGGCTGATGGCTGGGCTTTCAACTACGAGGCATGTTTTACAACTCAAAGTACAACTAGTGTAACATGGGGCTTCATTTCGGGCGCCCAGTTGAGCCCATTTGTTGAACTGCCGCCCAGGTGTATAACTTAAGGCTGTGGCGCTGCAGAAGCGTTCCCTGCAGTGCTACCTTG
This sequence comes from Ptycholaimellus sp. GST1_10, assembly GCA_030248095.1. Taxonomy (NCBI): domain Eukaryota; kingdom Metazoa; phylum Nematoda; class Chromadorea; order Chromadorida; family Chromadoridae; genus Ptycholaimellus; species Ptycholaimellus sp. GST1_10. The sequence continues at coordinate 74,733 of JASANA010011617.1, forward strand.
CCGATCACGGCAAGCTACTGAATTCTAAGGGCATTCTGACCGCAGCTGCTCATGCCTGAAAATAACTAGAGAATATTCAATTTCCAATACTTATGCCCAAAATCTCGGCTACTATCCAATAATTGCAATTGCGGATTTTGAAACATCAACTTGCCAGTTATGCAAGCAAGCAATGGTCGATTTTTGTCAATTCTGAGATCAAATTCGAGCTAAGCGACAATTTTTACCCTAAGGAGCCCAAATTCATGGCTAATATTCAAGAAATAAAAATTTCGAATTTTGAAACATCAACTAGCTGGGTTTGTGAAAAAATTTCAGTTTTATTCTAAATTCTGAGTTCAGATTCGTGATCAACGATCAACATCAATTTTTACCCCAGGATGGCCATTTTTATAGCCTTTATAGCCTCTGTAGTATTTATAAGCAAAACTAGTTTATCCACTACTGAAATAAGCCTTTTCAGTTATAACTCCAGAAATAAATATTTCCTCTGAGCTCCGAAAATAAGGCCTCAAACGGCCAACATTTGTAAACTATTCTGAAAAAATGAGCCAAATCGGTTGAGAAACCGCCGAGGTATTCCTTGTTACATCCTTATATATATAACAGCGTAACAGCGTATATAACATATAACATATAAACATATATATAGACTCACAGGTCAAATCTGGGTGGGCTAGATTTAAGTTACATAACATAACTTTCTCCCACATAACATAATGTCAAAACCTGCATAACATAACATAGAAATATTTTTTCACATAACTTTCTCCCGCATAACATAACATTTCTTCCACATAACATAACCGAGATTGTTACGTTATGTGGTGGAAATTGTTATGTTATGTGCGCGAAAACAGCCTCTAGTGTTATGTTATGTGCTAGAAAACAGGCTATAGAGTAATGTTATGTGTAAGAAAACAGGTATAGAGTTATGTTATGCGAGTGAAATGCATATATGTGGACAGCAGGACAGGACAAAAAGTTCAAAGTTTGAAATAAACCTTAAACCCGCATGTTGTGACTACCGCTGTGCTCCTAGTGATGCAGGAGGGAATCAGGGAGGGAATCAGGTCTCAAATTGGAGAGTTTTCCCAAAATTTGACTGTAATTGTAACAGTAATTAAATTATATCTGGTACCATCGGCAGGCCAAAAGTGGGTCTCTTTTCTCCAAATTTTGTAATTGCCTCGAGCAAAAAGTCAAGGAAATTTATCTACTACTTGTGGAATCTGCTGCTTGGACAGTTGCATTTTGTTTTTGGCGCGCAGTTCAGTGTCTCTTTCCATGCGCGCCCAAAAAAAAAATGCAGATGACGCAGCAGATTCCACAAGTAGTAGATAATTTTCCTTGACTTTTTGCTCGAGGCAATTACAAAATTTGGAAAAAAGAGACCCACTTTTGGCCTGCCGATGGTACCAGATATTTCTTCCACTTTTAATATAGTATAAAATTTATAAATAAAAATTTTGTAATGTTGGTTACATATTTAACTAATATTTTATTGGATAAATAAATAAATAATAAACAAAAACTTTTAAAAAAAATTTCAAATCGGAAATTACAATGCACATTTTATTGGCAAACAAAAAGTTTTGAGAAATTTTCTTAGATTATGTTTAGGAGAATCGATTTTTGGGAAAATAGAGCTTTACATTAGGCCTTCCGATGATACCAGTTGTTTTCTCAACTTTAAACAGACAAAAATAAAAAAGAACGCTTGAGAAGCATTCGAACCTGCCAGGTTCATTCATCTGACCAATCGCGTACACCACTACACCACTGGGGCATATGCAACCTTAGCCCAACTTCAGATTTATCAATAAATGACTACATGATGAAGCCCAGTGACCGGGGGCAGGGGGCGGGGGGAAGAAATGAATACCTACTATCGTCCATTGAATAGATGCGGAGAAGAAGAAGGAGGAGGAGGAGGAGGAGTAGGAGTTCGGACAAATGGTTTTTTACAAAATTTACTACAATTCTGCAACTTTTCAGCGATTTCTCGCGAGTTTTGGTCAATTTGATGATGCTCTTTCCAATGCAAAAAGAATTAGAAAGATTGAAGCTACCTGTGACGAGCTAGAGCCTTATCAAAATAAAGATCTAGCAATAACCCTCAAAACATACACCTGGGTCGAAAAGAGGGGCTGGGCGCTGACGGTTCGCTTTGCTCCCTCGCGCCAGCCCAATTTTCTTGGTTTTTTAAATGGGGTAAGATTATGTAATTTAATCATTTATAATTTTCTTGTTCTGTGGTTATTACTTAGCCTCGCTGCCACAGAAAACAAGTATATGGCGCAGAGCGCAATAGGTGACCGCGGAGCTCTCAACATACCCCATTTTTGAACCTTTCTACCCAAAAAAGTAATGTTTCAAATGCGCTGGGACTTGTTCCACCCCTCGAGATCTTCCTAAAATTTTATTACCTTTCAGGAAAAAAATTTTTTGTCAGAATCCATTGAGAATTGAGCCTTTTAGAGCATACCCAAATTTTCGACCTTTCTACCCAAAAAAGTAATGTTTCAAATGCTCGGAAACCGGTTCCACCCCTCGAGATCTTCCTAAAATTTTATTACCTTTCAGTAAAAAAAAAGTTTGTCAAAATCCGTTGAGAATTGAGCCTTTTACAGCATACCCAAATTTTCGACCTTTCTACCCAAAAAGTAATGTTTCAAATGCTCGAAAACCGGTTCCACCCCTCGAGATCTTCCTAAAATTTTATTACCTTTCAGGAAAAAAAAAGTTTGTCAAAATCCGTTGAGAATTGAGCCTTTTACAGCATACCCAAATTTTCAACCTTTCTACCCAAAAAAGTAATGTTTCAAAAGTTCAAATTCCGGGTCTACCCCTCCAGATCTTCCTAAAATAGCATTACCTTTCAGGAAAAAAAAAGTTTGTCCAAATCCGTTGAGAATTCGCCCGTGGACAGCATTTCCAGATACATATATATATATATATATATATATACGTATCAGGACAAAAGTTTAGTAACCTCTATAGACCGCGGAGCGGCCCTTCGGGCCGCTCCGCGGTCAAAAATCAGAAACGCACAGGTGTAATCAAGCTACCCAGAAGTCTGATGTAGGTGGAATAGGGATAAAGATTACCCATCACTGGAAACCAAGTGACCTGACCCAATTACACCAAAGGCCTTAGGGCCTTGCCGTTTCTCGATTGACCAATCCCGTGGAGGGATCCACAGAGGCTGGCTTTCGAGGCCGGGATGGCTAATTGAGGTGGCAAAGGTGTAATTGGGTCAGGCTTTTAAAAGAGTCTAAATGCGGCTGGATTTCTCCTGCAGTGTTCTTATGTAAGGGACTAGGTGTATTTAACGGCTAGCACCAGCTCGTAGCTCCAGCCCCAGAGCTCGTAGCACATCTTCGCCGCCGGGAGTTCTCCGCTCATTGGGCATGAGAGTGTCGGATGGTGTTGATGTTCCCTTTGCAAATTGGGGGGAATTTCAAAATTGATAAGGCTTACCATTTTCGATGGCATTTTTCGGGGGGGGAAAGGGATGGAGCTGCCTATCCCCCATTGTCCCAGCCTAAACACTGCAGTTATGAGACTTGTCTAGCTAGCACAGAGTCGCCAGCTGAAAGCAAATCAGCTGCCAACTTCTGTTATTAATAGGCTGTTTAACAGAGTCGCCAGCTGAAAGCAAATCAGCTGCCATCTTCTGTTATTATTAGGCTGTTTAACAGAGTCGCCAGCTGAAAGCAAATCAGCTGCCAACTTCTGTTATTAGGCTGTTTCTTTTAGTCTAACACAGAGTCGCCAGCTGAAAGCAAATCAGCTGCCAACTTCTGTTATTAATAGGCTGTTTAACAGAGTCGCCAGCTGAAAGCAAATCAGCTGCCATCTTCTGTTATTATTAGGCTGTTTAACAGAGTCGCCAGCTGAAAGCAAATCAGCTGCCAACTTCTGTTATTAGGCTGTTTCTTTTAGTCTAACACAGAGTCGCCAGCTGAAAGCAAATCAGCTGCTAACTTCTGTTATTAGGCTGTTTCTTTAAGTCGAACACAGAGTCGCCAGCTGAAAGCAAATCAGCTGCCAACTTCTGTTATTAGGCTGTTTCTTTTAGTCTAACACAGAGTCGCCAGCTGAAAGCAAATCAGCTGCCAACTTCTGTTGTTAGGCTGTTTCTTTTAGTCTAACACAGAGTCGCCAGCTGAAAGCAAATCAGCTGCCAACTTCTGTTATTAATAGGCTGTTTAACAGAGTCGCCAGCTGAAAGCAAATCAGCTGCCATCTTCTGTTATTATTAGGCTGTTTAACAGAGTCGCCAGCTGAAAGCAAATCAGCTGCCAACTTCTGTTATTAGGCTGTTTCTTTTAGTCTAACACAGAGTCGCCAGCTGAAAGCAAATCAGCTGCTAACTTCTGTTATTAGGCTGTTTCTTTAAGTCGAACACAGAGTCGCCAGCTGAAAGCAAATCAGCTGCCAACTTCTGTTATTAGGCTGTTTCTTTTAGTCTAACACAGAGTCGCCAGCTGAAAGCAAATCAGCTGCCAACTTCTGTTGTTAGGCTGTTTCTTTTAGTCTAACACAGAGTCGCCAGCTGAAAGCAAATCAGCTGCCAACTTCTGTTATTAATAGGCTGTTTAACAGAGTCGCCAGCTGAAAGCAAATCAGCTGCCATCTTCTGTTATTATTAGGCTGTTTAACAGAGTCGCCAGCTGAAAGCAAATCAGCTGCCAACTTCTGTTATTAGGCTGTTTCTTTTAGTCTAACACAGAGTCGCCAGCTGAAAGCAAATCAGCTGCCATCTTCTGTTGTTAGGCTGTTTCTTTTAGTCTAACACAGAGTCGCCAGCTGAAAGCAAATCAGCTGCCAACTTCTGTTATTAATAGGCTGTTTAACAGAGTCGCCAGCTGAAAGCAAATCAGCTGCCATCTTCTGTTATTATTAGGCTGTTTAACAGAGTCGCCAGCTGAAAGCAAATCAGCTGCCAACTTCTGTTATTAGGCTGTTTCTTTTAGTCTAACACAGAGTCGCCAGCTGAAAGCAAATCAGCTGCTAACTTCTGTTATTAGGCTGTTTCTTTAAGTCGAACACAGAGTCGCCAGCTGAAAGCAAATCAGCTGCCAACTTCTGTTATTAGGCTGTTTCTTTTAGTCTAACACAGAGTCGCCAGCTGAAAGCAAATCAGCTGCCAACTTCTGTTGTTAGGCTGTTTCTTTTAGTCTAACACAGAGTCGCCAGCTGAAAGCAAATCAGCTGCCAACTTCTGTTATTAATAGGCTGTTTAACAGAGTCGCCAGCTGAAAGCAAATCAGCTGCCATCTTCTGTTATTATTAGGCTGTTTAACAGAGTCGCCAGCTGAAAGCAAATCAGCTGCCAACTTCTGTTATTAGGCTGTTTCTTTTAGTCTAACACAGAGTCGCCAGCTGAAAGCAAATCAGCTGCCATCTTCTGTTGTTAGGCTGTTTCTTTTAGTCTAACACAGAGTCGCCAGCTGAAAGCAAATCAGCTGCCAACTTCTGTTATTAATAGGCTGTTTAACAGAGTCGCCAGCTGAAAGCAAATCAGCTGCCATCTTCTGTTATTATTAGGCTGTTTAACAGAGTCGCCAGCTGAAAGCAAATCAGCTGCCAACTTCTGTTATTATGCTGTTTCTTTTAGTCTAACACAGAGTCGCCAGCTGAAAGCAAATCAGCTGCTAACTTCTGTTATTAGGCTGTTTCTTTAAGTTGAACACAGAGTCGCCAGCTGAAAGCAAATCAGCTGCCAACTTCTGTTATTAGGCTGTTTCTTTTAGTCTAACACAGAGTCGCCAGCTGAAAGCAAATCAGCTGCCAACTTCTGTTGTTAGGCTGTTTCTTTTAGTCTAACACAGAGTCGCCAGCTGAAAGCAAATCAGCTGCCAACTTCTGTTATTAATAGGCTGTTTAACAGAGTCGCCAGCTGAAAGCAAATCAGCTGCCATCTTCTGTTATTATTAGGCTGTTTAACAGAGTCGCCAGCTGAAAGCAAATCAGCTGCCAACTTCTGTTATTAGGCTGTTTCTTTTAGTCTAACACAGAGTCGCCAGCTGAAAGCAAATCAGCTGCCAACTTCTGTTATTAATAGGCTGTTTAACAGAGTCGCCAGCTGAAAGCAAATCAGCTGCCATCTTCTGTTATTATTAGGCTGTTTAACAGAGTCGCCAGCTGAAAGCAAATCAGCTGCCAACTTCTGTTATTAGGCTGTTTCTTTTAGTCTAACACAGAGTCGCCAGCTGAAAGCAAATCAGCTGCTAACTTCTGTTATTAGGCTGTTTCTTTAAGTCGAACACAGAGTCGCCAGCTGAAAGCAAATCAGCTGCCAACTTCTGTTATTAGGCTGTTTCTTTTAGTCTAACACAGAGTCGCCAGCTGAAAGCAAATCAGCTGCCAACTTCTGTTGTTAGGCTGTTTCTTTTAGTCTAACACAGAGTCGCCAGCTGAAAGCAAATCAGCTGCCAACTTCTGTTATTAATAGGCTGTTTAACAGAGTCGCCAGCTGAAAGCAAATCAGCTGCCATCTTCTGTTATTATTAGGCTGTTTAACAGAGTCGCCAGCTGAAAGCAAATCAGCTGCCAACTTCTGTTATTAGGCTGTTTCTTTTAGTCTAACACAGAGTCGCCAGCTGAAAGCAAATCAGCTGCTAACTTCTGTTATTAGGCTGTTTCTTTAAGTCGAACACAGAGTCGCCAGCTGAAAGCAAATCAGCTGCCAACTTCTGTTATTAGGCTGTTTCTTTTAGTCTAACACAGAGTCGCCAGCTGAAAGCAAATCAGCTGCCAACTTCTGTTGTTAGGCTGTTTCTTTTAGTCTAACACAGAGTCGCCAGCTGAAAGCAAATCAGCTGCCAACTTCTGTTATTAATAGGCTGTTTAACAGAGTCGCCAGCTGAAAGCAAATCAGCTGCCATCTTCTGTTATTATTAGGCTGTTTAACAGAGTCGCCAGCTGAAAGCAAATCAGCTGCCAACTTCTGTTATTAGGCTGTTTCTTTTAGTCTAACACAGAGTCGCCAGCTGAAAGCAAATCAGCTGCTAACTTCTGTTATTAGGCTGTTTCTTTAAGTCGAACACAGAGTCGCCAGCTGAAAGCAAATCAGCTGCCAACTTCTGTTATTAGGCTGCTTCTTTTAGTCTAACACAGAGTCGCCAGCTGAAAGCAAATCAGCTGCCAACTTCTGTTATTAATAGGCTGTTTAACAGAGTCGCCAGCTGAAAGCAAATCAGCTGCCATCTTCTGTTATTATTAGGCTGTTTAACAGAGTCGCCAGCTGAAAGCAAATCAGCTGCCAACTTCTGTTATTAGGCTGTTTCTTTTAGTCTAACACAGAGTCGCCAGCTGAAAGCAAATCAGCTGCTAACTTCTGTTATTAGGCTGTTTCTTTAAGTCGAACACAGAGTCGCCAGCTGAAAACAAATCAGCTGCCAACTTCTGTTATTAGGCTGTTTCTTTTAGTCTAACACAGAGTCGCCAGCTGAAAGCAAATCAGCTGCCAACTTCTGTTGTTAGGCTGTTTCTTTTAGTCTAACACAGAGTCGCCAGCTGAAAGCAAATCAGCTGCCATCTTCTGTTATTATTAGGCTGTTTAACAGAGTCGCCAGCTGAAAGCAAATCAGCTGCCAACTTCTGTTATTAGGCTGTTTCTTTTAGTCTAACACAGAGTCGCCAGCTGAAAGCAAATCAGCTGCTAACTTCTGTTATTAGGCTGTTTCTTTAAGTCGAACACAGAGTCGCCAGCTGAAAACAAATCAGCTGCCAACTTCTGTTATTAGGCTGTTTCTTTTAGTCTAACACAGAGTCGCCAGCTGAAAGCAAATCAGCTGCCAACTTCTGTTGTTAGGCTGTTTCTTTTAGTCTAACACAGAGTCGCCAGCTGAAAGCAAATCAGCTGCCAACTTCTGTTGTTAGGCTGTTTCTTTTAGTCTAACACAGAGTCGCCAGCTGAAAGCAAATCAGCTGCCAACTTCTGTTATTAGGCTGTTTCTTTTAGTCTAACACAGAGTCGCCAGCTGAAAGCAAATCAGCTGCTAACTTCTGTTATTAGGCTGTTTCTTTAAGTCGAACACAGAGTCGCCAGCTGAAAGCAAATCAGCTGCCAATTTCTGTTATTAGGCTGTTTCTTTTAGTCTAACACAGAGTCGCCAGCTGAAAGCAAATCAGCTGCCAACTTCTGTTGTTAGGCTGTTTCTTTTAGTCTAACACAGAGTCGCCAGCTGAAAGCAAATCAGCTGCCAACTTCTGTTATTAGGCTGTTTCTTTTAGTCTAACACAGAGTCGCCACCTGAAAGCAAATCAGCTGCCAACTTCTGTTACTAGGCTGTTTCTTTTAGTCTAACACAGAGTCGCCACCTGAAAGCAAATCAGCTGCCAACTTCTGTTATTAGGCTGTTTCTTTTGGAATCAGGTCTAAGTGGAGAGTTTTGCCCAAAATTTGACTGTAATTGGCAATTTTGTGCCCTATTGGTTATATTATGTTATGTAAATGACTGTTATTCTATGCAGTTACATTATGTTATGTAGTTGTTTTATGCTATGCGATTGGCAACACTGGTTTAGGTCAGCAATGGTGGGAGATTCTGCCACACGTGAGCTGGTAACAGTTGCCTGGCATCTCCGTTGCGCAGAAATGGCCGGTGTTACGGAAAAAAGCGTCACGCGGCAAAAAGCGTCACGCCGAATATAAGCGTCACGACAGGTTTGGGTTTCTGTAGCTTTTCTGCTCATTCCAATGCATGTTTTAAGCATTGAAAGAGCATCAAAGGCTATCGCAATAAAAACATTGGGAGTATTAGCGATGTTGGGTCAATTTGCTTCTTTGAAATGTTCAAGCAGCAAATTGTGTAACGTTCGCAACGCTTTTTGCCAAAGAACAGAAATTTGCGTCACGTTTCTTTGGCAAATTGTGTAACGATTCGCGACGCTTTTTGCCAAAGAACAGAAATTTTCATCACGTTTCTTTGGCAAATTGTGTAACGATTCGCGACGCTTTTTGCCAAAGAACAGAAATTTGCATCACGTTTCTTTGGCAAAAAGCGTAACGAAAGAGCCTTGCAATTTAAAACCTTTGCATAGCCATATCATGTCCTCGTGTTTTTAACCTAGCTTAAGCTCTAACTGTTCATTTTCATCCTTACCCAGCTAACCACTTAGCCACTGTAAATATTTAGGCTTAGACCAAGCCTTTCACAGCAGTGCTGGTGGTCTATTTTGGTAGATTTTGGTCTATTTTGGTAGATTTTGGTAGGAAATTGCCAATATTGGGCAAAACTATCCAATTTATGACCATGTTGTCAAAGTTTGCATCATTGCACATAACATTTCATATGTGTAATATATTGCAAATTTCTTATGCGTAACATAACGTTATAGGCTGTTTTCTTTTACATAACATAACTTTAGAGGCCATTTCCCTTGCAGAACATAACCATTGTCCTTTACATAACATAACAATCTCGGTTATGTTATGCGGGAGAAAGTTATGTGAAGAAATATTTTTATGTTATGTTATGCAGGTTTTGACGTTATGTTATGTGGGAGAAAGTTATGTTATGCAACTTAAAGGACCCCATCTGGGTGACTCCTTAGTACTGCCCCAGGCCAAGCCCTGGGCAGCAGTTCAAAAATCATGACCATAAAAACTTGTAAGGTGATGAAGCATATTGCAGGCCATGTTTTCTACAACAAGGTGTTCTCGGCTGTTGCCAAGATGCGCGGCCTCACCTCAAGACACCCCCTAGATGAAAATTTATGGCAAAATTCAACCGATCAAAATGAAAAACCATGAATTATACATGTTCAAATTTTTGAAACATCAAGATTTTTGGTTTTTGACCATAAATCGAGTAATACTAAAAATTTCAAATATTTCTCTCACCAGCCTCAAGATATTACTATCCCGGACGTACATTCCAAAAATCAGCTAATTTCATTGAAAAACCATAGACTTATGCATGTTCAAATTTTCGAAACATCAAGATTTTGGGTTTTTGACAATAAATCAATAAATAACAAATATTTCAAAAATTCCTTTTGCCAGCTTCAAGATATTACTTTGCCAGACGTACTTGCAAAAATTCAGCAAATTTCATTGAAAAACCAGTGATTTATGATTTTTCGTATTTTGAAACATCAAAAATTTAGGTTTTGCGAGAAAAACGCAAAATTACGGCAAGCGCAAAAAATGGTCCCGAGCCACCACCTAGGTGGACCTTCATGCAAAAAATCAGCCAATTTCGTTGAAAAACCGCGGAGTACGAGCGCGACAGGGACATATATATATATATATATATATATATGCGGAAAGACGGACGCAAAAATGGGGTAACTGCTTAAGCTGGCCTTGGCCGCCCGCCGCTTCGGGCAGGGCGCCAGAGCTCCTCCGGCCTCCGGGCACGGGTGCTACGGCCCCTACGCTTCGCCTAGCATGCTTCGCATGCTAGGCTACGCTCCGGGGCCTCCGCACCCATGCCCTACGGCCTTCGGAGCTCTGACTGCCCTGCCCTCCGCGGCAGGCGGCCTTCGGCCACGCAAAAATCCCAACCAGACCATCCTCCAATTTGCAGAACGGCAGCATAGAGGCAGTCAATCACGACGACCGCTCTGCACTAGGCTTGGTGGAGTCTGGGGAGGCGGATTTCACAGAGGCGGACATGTACCTCAGTGTAGCTTTACCTCCCTTCCTCCCTCCATCACAACTCCTTCAAGCGCAGACTGGTTGAAGGCCAGAAGAGCAGAGCGTCTGCCTCACCTGGGCTACCTGTTGTCCGTGGAGACGGTGGTGATCTACAGGAGAAGGACGGTGGAGCAGCCGATGCTGGATGCTGGTGCCATCGTCAGCTGGCGTTTCTATCTGGCCGTTGCTGGGCTGAGCTTGGCAGCTCGCATCGGACTCTATGCCCTTAGAAGGTGCACGCCTTTAGATGGAGGCGAAGGGGATATGAGCCGATTGGGGATCCTAATCGAATTTTTGGAAAAATGAAAAATAATATTTCAGCAAAAATTGTATTTGTTAGGCGCACGCTCCTCTAAAGCTCCGCTCGCACAGACCCAATAGAACTGTACATTCCTGAAAGCCTGATGATTACAGAACCCATTACTGGGACAGTAGCTGGGTTCAAAGGGGCAGTCGACGAAATGCAGCGGTGGTGGGCTTATTCTTGGCAGTGTTCTGGAAATACGTCTCCTCTGACATTGTTCTTATCATAAATCAGCAGAAAGCTTTACGACAGCCTTTCGACAGCATGGAAGACGTCCTCAAAGGTCCTCCTTTAGCTGGTTCCCGAGGTAAAATTCTTTTTTGAAAACAATTATTTTGTTAAAACTTTAGAAAAGTAAGAAAAATGAAAAATATTATGTTATCAGCATGAGTTTGTTGGTATCATAAAAGCCAACTTCTCTCCACAATCGTCATGATACTTGCTGCTTGTAACTAACTCCTTTCCTTATATTTTTTTCGAAAAAATGAATTAAAAGGTCTGGAGTCTGGTGACTATACAGCTCTGGCCACCTTTGCTGCGACAATGGACAACATCCTTCTGCCCGTGGCCTTTCCTTACCCTTCCACCAACATGAAGCGACTCATCGCGGTTACACATTCGAAGAATTCAGGTCGTTTATTGGGCATCATTCTGAATGTGTCACGCAGTGTTGCCCAGCATAGATCATTCAAAGCAATGACATTTTGACATCCCTATTCTGCGTCAGAATTTATCGATTTGCTAACAAGATTAAAATGCTACAGCATGAGAAGCTTATGAGCTTACAATCATCAAAAAGAAATAGACAAGTTGTAACAAATTCGTGATTTATTTTGATTTATATTGCACATAAATTTTAACAGGTATATTTTATTGGTATTAGTCCATGTAAAAACTCCACTGCTCATTCATACGCAGGCGGTAATTTATGGCAGAAAGCCTTCCTCAGTAGAGTATTCTAGTTTTTTCGTTATCTTTTTTTGCTTAATATTGGAATGATATTTAAAGTTAGTTTTGAAATAAATAGTTTAAATTAATGTTTAAACCTTAGTACTTTTAAGCCTCAAAACAGGAAAATAAATGCCCCAATTGAAGCATGATTCACAATAATAGTTGATAATATTGCAAATGTCGGCAAAACTTAACATTATTATAGCTTGTTTCAATTTGATTTTTTTATTTCGAAATTGTTCATTTTTTTACACCTAACAATTAATTTAAGTTTTACTACAAGTTTAACAATTAATGAAAATTCAACAACTTTTCTAGATTTAGTTTTATGGCATTTAATAGTATTTTTACTTATTATTTTTTGTTATTTTCTTCTTTATTACTTTTTTAAAGTTTGGCCTTCTTTGTGCCAAAATTGCCGCCTGCTTATGAATGAGCAGTGGAGTTTTTACATGGAGTAATACCAATAAAATATACCTGTCAAAATTTATGTTTACGATTTTCGCCATCGAGATCTCACTGAGAGCGTTCAATTTATATATATATCTATATATATGTTCTAAGTTTTAATCAATATCCTAGGCGCTGAACCTCGGAACATGCAGCCACCCAAAAACTCGATCACCCATTCAGGTGCCGTGAAATGACTTTTATCCAAGGGAGAGGGAAAAAAGTAGATGCGTCTTTAGCAATTAAATAGAAAGTCGTCGCCTCAAGCCGCAGGAATGCGATTACTAAACTATCAAAACAGAACTGAAAAAACATTTCCCCAAATAAGGCCAAAAAACTGCCACCTCAGATCAACCGCAGCAACCCGCACGAACTGGCCAGCAGCATGGAGGCCGCTATGCAGCTGGTGCTGAAGGGTAGGGACGGCCAACAGTTCGTCCTATTCACAGACAGCCATGGCATACTTTATTTTTCTCAGCTCCAATAAAATTTAAAGCTAAATTAAAGCTATTTTAAAGCTAATAAATAAAAAGTTAATTACCAACGATAAATATATAAAAAATAAATTTAACGGAATAAATTCAAATTAAAGACTTGCACATACTCCGCAGCAAGTTCTGCGGCTTCGGCGTGATCCAGAACACGGACATGGATCGCCAGATGATGACCGCCTATCATCATCCTAGACTCAAGCTGCGATTCAAGAAGCATCCCGTCCTGGGTTGTGCATTGGCCAGAATCGTGAGTGATTGTAATGGACCCGATTAAACTGCTAGTTGTTCTAGGCGAGATAGCTTGGCAGTGGCGAGCTTTGCGACTCAAGCACCATCCGCCACTCGCCTGCAATCTTCCGGAGCTGGTTCTTCTCTTTGGCTAGGCAAAGATCGAAGCATGGGCAGACCCAGTTGGCTGATGTTTCACGCTTGAATCACGAGACAGTGTTTTTTATTATTCACTGTATTTCACCTTAAGAACTAAATCTTCAGCACTTCATTTTTGCGCATTAAAAATATCACCAGCTCACAAACAGGCTTTTTGTGAAATAGTGAATTCATTTCAGGCAAACAAAACTTGCTTGCATTTAAGAGGCAGTTCGATTTTGAGGCAAGTTCAGTTTGTCAGGACATAAATTTTTTCTGAGATTCAGAAATTACTGCTTAGATTTGCAGAACTTCCGCCTACCGCAAGGCCTAAAGCTAGGTCAGATCCAGATGGCCTTTATTCTGGTAGCCTGCGGTGCTCTGGCCGCTTCCGTCTGGCTCTGTGCAGGTTTCTTTAGCCACATCAATTCCTTCCATTTCTCCCTTTTTTACCCCATACACGAATTTAACAGAAATTCCCAGACAGAAATCTTATAATTGAAAAAGGTGTTCGGTTGAAGCATGCCCACCCCATCAGAAAGCCATGGAAATTATGGGGGGCGGCAGTAAGTCAGCGAATTTTTGGAGGCTTGAATTTTTGGCCGAGGCACATGAGCGTTGAATGACAATGAATTGTCAGAGTGCATCCGCTTCTCTCGGCGCCCCCTCGCCGAACAGCAGACGAATCCGTCAGCCTTCCACATGTCTTGCTGCCAGACTTGAAAAGATATAAAACCCATCCAGTTCTCCTGTCACCTTTTGGCCCAGGCAGATGTTGAATATTTCGACTTTAATGCAATCCGCTTATTTATTTATTTATTTATTTCGCAATCCGATCAGTGATTACTACAATTAGCATTGCATCATGGAATGGAGGAGGGTTGACTTACGGAGCCATTTTTCATCTCAAAAAATTAATCGCTGAAATAATTTTTGTCATATTGCTTTTTGGATATATTTTTGGTTTCAAGAGGCCTCTTTTTAAACACTACATTGTAAGAGCATTGAAACTACATTGAAAATTTCAGGTTACTTTTGTCTCGTTCAGCATGCAGTGATGCTTATGCTGTTTGTTCCCAGTTTACTGGTTGACGATTAAAACAACAAACAAGAGCAGTTAACAATCATCATTGGTAATAGTTGCTCCAGCACTCAAAACTTAGTGAAACCCCGCCATGCCCTCCCGCTCACCTCAAAACATTCCCAGAAGCCTCCTCGCACTGCAGCCTCATCCACAGCCCTATTCGGCATCTGAACTTCGGCCCCACTGCAATTTTTCCTATTATATCCATAACCAAATGCTGTCAAAATGATCTCACTGGCAACTTGGTGAGCTGCGCATATGACGGTTGAGCGTGCCGGTTTGACTCATGCGAACTCCACAGGCACTGCAGGCGTACGGGCGGATGGCCAGGCAGGTGAGGATGTGGCGTTCCCTGTCCCTAGGTTCACTTCTGAACCCTTCCTGCTTTGAATGCTGATGCAGAGAAGCTTACCAACGGTTGTCCACTGCTCGAAGACATCGACGACAGACTTTGCTGCCAATCGAATTGGCAGCAGGGCTTGACGCATCGCCGCATTCTTCCAAAGACTTCGGGTAAATGCCGCTGCTTCCCTGGACCTCTTGCTGGCAGATAAGAAGCTCTTTCGACTCTGCCGCTTGCTTGGAATGGTCGTCAGGCAAATATTTGCGGCTTTGTGCATTCTCCAAGCTGTCTGAATGGTGTAAATTCAGGGCAGGCTGGTCAGCCGAAAGCTTGGACGAGGCAGTTAGCGTAGGGTAATAAAGAAGTGGCTGCTTGAGTCTGAGCGAATGGCGGTGGCCCAATAGGATGGCATGAAGCGCTGCCTGCGAGGCAGTGTAAGAGCTGAAGCTGCACTGCGAACAAGCCCATTCCGGGCTGCTCTGTCTGTCGCCAAGGTGCACAGCCACCTGGTGCTGCATCGATTCAACTGCTGACGCTGTCGTAGAACAAATGTGGCAGGACATTTCCGTCAAAATGTTTATGGATGGGCAACTATATTTTTTGTGTATCAATCACAGTGGTGTGATAAAATAAGGAACGCTATCGTGAAAATCTAAACATACGTTTTAAGACCGATTGCATATCACTGCTGAGCATTGAAGCACGAGGGTGCTTGGTGTGGCAGTTGAGACGCCAGTTTGGAACTTGCTGCTCCAAAATGTGGCATGATAGTTTTTGAACAACAAGTAATAAGATAGCAAACTTAGCCATTTAAACTCAGGATTGTCACATTTTTCATGTCTTTTCAAAATTCAATTTCCAGCTAGCAGAAGAAGCGGCAGGACTGCTAGGAGTGTAGCCAGAGCCATCGACTCAGCCCCACTCGGCTTGTTGCATTTGTTGCCCTCAAACAATTTACTTTTACCTATGTTGATTTGTAAACGGGCTAATAAGAGCCCTATTTTTTAAAACTTATTTATGATGAAAGCTTAGAAGCAGGAAACGAACCGTGCATGTGCAAAGACGTCCGGTGAGGTCATTGTCCAGGGCAAGGCTGCTGCTCTTGGAGATTTTGTAGCCACTGCGACAGCTTTCCTCTTCTGAGGACGAAGACTCTGATGAGCCTAGCAGTGTTTTAAGACAGCCGTAGATCGGCAGCTTTCGTCCGGAACCTGCAGACCCATTTCTTATCTGTTAGCAAATGTTGCTAGGGAAAATCTTAGTTGGTGATAAAGATATTTTATATCGATAATTTATTCGAATTTAGTTTGTTGCTGTCATTTGAGTTTTTGTTGCCATTCGTTATAACTTTTTGGCGTATTTTTGCTGGAGAACTAAAAGAGCAAGTAATTTGCATAATTTAAAAAGAATCGTTTAAAGAATTAAAGAATTAAATTAAAAGAATTAAAAAAATACAGAAAAGTTTAAAAAAATGACGAAAATTAAAAACATACTGGTGAATGTGTAACAGGGGCCGTCGCATTTGGTAGTTTGATAGCGCTGTTTTATGCAGCTGTCCTGAAGCTGGGGCAGTTTGGGCGAGGCGTTGAGGTTAGAAGTGAGCAGCTTGATATCCCGCTGCGTACAGCTACTTGTCCAGCACTTATGATCATCTTAAGCATCCGTAGCTGAAGAATGAGAGGTGGACGAGGAAAGAGAAGCTTTGCCGTGGCGTCTCTTGAGCTTGGGCCATTTTAATTTCTTCTTTTTCTTCGCTTCCGCTGCTAGTAAGAGCAGACTTGCCAGGAGCAAGCACGAAAACAGGGCGATGTTCATCTTTGCTGCAGTATGGCCCTGTGAATTTATTTGCAGATGAAGGTTGTTAAAAGGAACTCAATTGAGTTCTCTGTTTTTAAAAAAATGTAACTAAATATTCAGTAAAAATAGTTGACTCTATAGCTTCACGACAATGAGTGACAAATTGGCTAATAATGGGGATAAAATTTTATTTTGTTTCATAGTTACAACGTATCTTAGATGCGCCTAACCCGCCAACTCGTCTCGTCGATTTACTAAAAATATACCTTGATCGCCAACAAAATTATTTTCAAAATACCTTTTCCTTCGATAAAATTAACTAAATTTAGATTAAATATCGGTGGGCGTCGCCAGAAGTGAACAAAAATTGGGTGAAAGTAGCAGCTCGTGCAAATTGCATTGTAACGGTTATTTTTTAGGAATATAAATTTCCGAAGTATTACGAAAAAATAATGGCAAAAATATGTAATGCAAATATCGCCAAACAAACACGGTAAGCATATTAAAGGGATAGTCACCGAAAATGCACCCCCTCGGATTTCCATAAAATTTTTTTCCTAGTTAGGGGACACCAAAGTAAGCTTGCACGCTTAAGCCGTTTTTTTACTTTGAAGTATTTTTTTTGAGAAAAAATTTTTAACATTTCATGTGTTGTAGCATAGGGATAAAATGAAATAAATTCATGAAAAATCCAATTTTAATTCTCCACTTTTCTCCGCTGAACAGTGTCAGAAAATAACCAAAATCAATATTTTAAGCAACAAAAATTGGGCAAAATCAATGTACCGTGGCGCACGCAGCCCAAAAACTTGTTAAAATGGTCATTTTTGGTAGTTTTTCGAGGTTTTTTCCACATTTTCATTATTTAAAAATTTTATATGCAATTGAGGCCCCGATTTTTGAAATGTATGCCCCAAAATTGACCCATATTCATAATAATAAGTCTATATTAATAAAAAATTTTTTTTTATAATTTTGACCCCATCAAAATTTGCCATTAAATCATTTTTTTTCAGTTTTTCTGAAATGCTTATGCAAAACTTGTATTGAGAGCTTTGGTCTGTTGGCCAAAGTTTTAGCGCTTGTTAAGACGGTTCCAACCGTGGTCGAATCATTGAATTTGGTTTAGTATAGCAGGAGTTATGGGCAATTAAACAAATACCCAGTGTCAAAATTTGCAAAATTTGGTCGGTTTTTGGGCCACGCCCTTCAGCGCCCTCATTTTTGACTCCTTTTTTTGACCTAAATCAACGTCTCGCATCAAAATACACTAAACCTCGTGTTATCCCGTGTTATCCCTAATGAAAATTATTTTTAATAATTTTTTTTGTGCCTTTTTGAGCCCTCCCCCATGTTGTAGCATAGGCAACTTTAGGAATTTTTAATTCTGGAACAGGGACCTTTTGGCCAAAACGTTATACCCTTGCAAGTTTACCATGGTAACACCTTTCATTTAAAAAAATATGAGCGGAATCGGTGATGGTGCCTGACCTGGGTATTTCCCCTTTAACGCCTCTGGGTGCCCTTTCGCACCAATATTCTTTTCTCCTCATCATCATTCGCACCACTGAGGCTTCCATATGAAATTGAGCATCCCTCGAACTCCTGCTAAACCTCAACTGAGAGTCCAAGCCTAGGTCCCACTGCGGTAGAATGGAAGGTAGTTGAAAACAGGATTTTGACAGCGTTGAAGCTAAAAACAATACTCTGCTCTCCGCTAGCTAGATTGAATGTAGGAACTTCTGTTCTGCGATGGCTTTTATACACCTTTTCTCGTCTTCCAGCCACGCCCAACAATGTATGGCCCTGTCAGACGCAGAAAAAGCCATCACACCCTGCACCTACTCTGATGCAGCCTTGTCTCATTAGTATCTTCCCTTCTTTTCTCGCCGCCGCCACAATCAGCATAGCTGAGTTCGCAACATGTCTGCTTAATAAACTATTCTGTAGTTATCATTTTTCCACCAAGGTTTTTTCACCTACGCTTTTTGTGTGTTGGAGGACGCCTAAAATGTTGCAGCAGTTCTACTAAAAAATAATTTTTAATAATGTTCAAGGAATTTAGAGTTCACAAAGCTGAGCATTCCAAATAATGCTCAATTTTGCATTTCATTTGATAATATCTCTCAATAGGTAATATCAGCCAACATTTGAAAATGCCCTATAAATTTTTCTGGAAACCATTTTTATAAGATGTTCTAGCCAATCCCACAACAGTCACATTGACGGCGCCTGGAAACAAGATATTCAACAAGATATTGTTGAAGTCATTCCATCCTGATGTGTCAGTTGTTTCACAGTGCCTAAAATTAATACCTTTTTCTTGCAATTTTATACAGCATTTCAGAGCGGCTAAATCTAAATGACCAAAAATGCTTTGACACCTCCTATTAGACAGTTTTTTTGATATACCCAGCTATGTATTATATTGTGAAAAATAGCGCTCAAATAATTCCATTATTTTCATTTTAAACTAGATTCTTGCTCAAAGGCCAACGTTATTTTGAAAAAAAATATTTTTTCTCTCACAGCGCGCTTTGATTGTTATTAAAGTTTGTGACTGCTTAAAATTGGGCTGAAAAGACGTCAAAATGTTATGGCACCGGGTAAAAGCGCAGCAAAAATAACTGACATTTTCTTTAGCGCTTAACCGTAATGCAGGAAAAAAACAGCAGCACTTGTGCTCGAATGGTGAACTGAACAATTGGACGAAAACGTGCAAACCGCTTGAAGTTAGATGGAATGGTTAGATGGAATGATGGTTAGACGTAGTTTGAAGTGTTGTACGAGCCCTCAGTTACGACAAATCATAGGTCACTCCGGCAGGCACCTTTTCGCCGGACTTTCCGCAGCATTAATGTCTTGAACAATTGGGAGAATGCAGAAAGTACATGCCTATCCTAGCCGTAGTCCTAGTGGGAACTCAGTGTACCGCTAGGGAAAGTGGATGTAGGAAGCGAGGAGAGGTTATGCATAAACATAGGCGAGGAGGAGCGAGGGATTTATCTATACGCGTCAATCTATAACAGAGAAATACAGACGTCAAGTGTTACATTCTAAGAAAGCTAAAAAGATTAAAGGTCAAGTAGGACAAATGGCAATGGTAAAAAAGGAAAGGTAGTTGCTAAAATGGTTATGAAATTATGGCTTCTTCGCCATGGACAGCGACATCTCGTGGCGCTTGAGCGCGAATCTGCGAGCGTCCATTTCCTCCTAAAATCGAAATATTTCTTCCTGAAAGAAATGCTATGTTTGCAAGAGGATTCTAGGAGGGGTATTTCATTTTCCAAAAATCGAAGGTTCGCGTTGGGCCAGTTTTGTTCCATTTCTACTTCAATCCAAAAAATCCCGCCTCAAATTGTGGCTTTCCTGTGGTTCCTGTTAAAAATGGTCATATTTTAACACCACTTTTTGAACTCTGTATGGCCCAAAAATCGAATTTTTGGCCAAATTCAACCCAATTTTTTTCATTAACCCCAGAGTATTACATCAATCAAATGACAATCCTCAGAGACCTCTCGCAAACCGCCTCGTAAAAACTTGTCTTCTTTGCTAAAAATATTAAAGGAGAGGGTAAAATTTTTTGCCCTCCCAATTTTTAACCTTTTACAATAGTGCAAATCAAATACAAAACACCCGTTCTTTTGAAATCAAAGCACGCAATAATTCTTCCATACCAACTCTTTTTTCCCATTTAACTATTATTTCTCGACGCAGCAGCAAAAAATCCCAGATAAATTTAGCTGAATTTTCCAAAATTATGTTTTTGGGGTCTAGAAGATTTTCCCGGATTTATCAAAAGAGATTGCCGTCTTGACAATTTTCCATCTAATACGAATAAGTGTTTCTGGAATGTTCCAGGGGCTTCCGGATGCGCTCGCTATCGCTAGAGGAGTAGAAGGGAAATTCGAGAACCGAGTTCAGCTCGTACTTCTTGATGGCGGCCTCCAGTTGTCGGAGGCGCTCGCACAATGCCTCGTTCATGCGCCGCTGCTTGTACATCTCCTCCAGCTTCTCCTCTGAAAGCTTCCAGCACTCCTGGCCTGGCAACCATCAAAGTTTTGAAGGGCCTGCGGGGTTCTCGGAGGCGGCGAAGGGCCAGCCCGGCATGCTGGCCATCAGATCGACCACGGACAGGGGCTCCGGCACCCCGGGCATATCCCTCAGCTCCACCTTCACACCCCCCAGCTCCAACTCTGCCCCCAGTAGAGCGGCAGCGGCCTTCTTGACGTGCTGCAAGCATGAACCTGACTCTAGGCTGTCTCAAGGACGCATTGAAAGCTGTACATAGTCCGCCTTGACGTCGTCGAGGGCATGCTCCTTCTTGAGAACCTCGAACTTGAGGCATATCTCACCCTCCTTCAGAAACTTGGCTTCCTTCTCCTGCGCCTCCGCATACCAGGCTCAACATCCGTCATGCATAGGTCAGGTGATGGGAAGGAAGAATAAGGCGGCTGAACTTGCCGATGCTGCCATCTGAGACGTTGTACTCGAAAATTAGGACTCCTTTGCTGCACAGTGGATCTCACGCTCGGCTCAACTCTTTCCAACTTTGAGCTGCGCGCTTGCGGGCTTTGCTCATTTTATGCGTATTTCCCAGCTTTCTGCTATTCTGCGCGCAGTAAACAAATTAGGCAGTCGCATTAAACAAAGGCTAGCAGGGGTGCATAACGATGGGAGCCGGTGCTTGCTTGAAAGTTAAAATTGGCTTCAATAGTTTGCTTCCTTCTCAGAAAGTTTGCGTATTAGTGATGGGGTAAGGTCGGGCTCTGCGTAGAGCGTGCATCAAACTTTCCCTATAACATTCGCACTAGCAACGTCTCAATGGGAAGATAGTGCAGTTGTCTCATCAATTTTAATTGTTTTTTCAAAAAAAAATTTATAGAAAAAACCTAATTTTTCAATTTTTTGTGTGTTCAACGTATTTTCAGCTATTTAGGGCAGTCGATTTTCGGGAGTAAAGAGCTTTTCTTTTGGCTCTATTTTACGCGTCGACACAGAGCGCACACCATTCGACTGTATTACCATACCATCAACAAAATATTTAAGCGTTTATTTTCCTCAATCTTTCGTCTCCTCCTCTTACTGTTTCGCGAGGTTTGTTTCGAATTCGGAAAGCAAGCTAAGAAAATTTTCATTATAACTCACTGCTATATTGCCAGTTTGTTTGTTTTGTTTGTTTGTTTACACCAGCAAGTGGGAAAAAACAGTAGAGGCTGGTCAGTTCTACAGGGTAGGCATAGATTATGCAGGCAGCTGTGTCAGTTGGGCCCTAGGCTGGTTGCAGCAGAGGCAGATTGGGCAGCCTGAGCAAAGAGTGAACTGGAGGTGCTGAAGAGGTGCTGCGTGGTTTGGTGCTGCGTCGAGCGCTGGGCTCTCTGAGCGGAGGAAAGGCGGCCTACCCCCAGACGGCCTACCTCTGCGCCCTCTTCGCTACCGGCAAACCCATGGAGCACCTCAAGATCCTGGCCCCGCTACACTGCCTGGCCTAGCACCCAGCCGTCTCCCCTGCCCTACGCATCGCTGGAGGCTGGGCTGGCGGCAATGATAGGCGAATGGAGAATCTTTTCCGCCTGTAGGGAGTAAAGAGTAGTTTCTCATTTGCTTGAGGCTCTCCAGTTCTGGAGCAGTGAGGAGCTGGAGCAATTCCTGGCTCGCCCACTCCCCTGCTCACGGCCTTCCTCCAGCCCCAGCCCAGTGCGGCCTTCGCCGTCTCCGCGTCCTCAGCTACTTCCAGGCCCGTGGCGCCTGAGCCTTCAGCATCAGGGAGACCTCGCTCCCGGCTCCCTGCCTCGTTCCTGCCGCCTGGAGACCTGCTTCGACCCGCTCACCCTGCCGCTCTCTGCGACCAGGCACCTGCTCATCTCAAGGCTTACCCGGCACCCTCTCACTTTTTGTCCACCTTTCTTCCCCTCTCTGCAGGCAGCAGAGTCGCTTGCCGAGCTTGCAAGGCAGGCGTTTGTTCCCCACCGCCGACTACTTCACAGAAGCCGATTGATGCCTATTTTTTGATGCCTTCTAGATGCCCATTTTTAGCTGAAAATTCAAGTTACTTCTTTCAAACATTCAATCCCAGACCAGCAAAATCATTTATAAATGAGAATTGACGTCGCTTGAAAAAAGGGCATGCGTAGGTGGGAGGGTTGATTCAACAATAAGACCAGTGTAAGCTCATTTCTAATGAATGACGGGGACCGAATGCAACGCACCTGATTAAAGGCTGCTTGCCCATTTCTGAAGAAGGCACAAAAAGCCAGATGCTGGACAGATGAGACGTGGGCGGATGCTGGCACACATACGAAGAGGTGAAAAGGCAAAGCAGATGAAATGGGGATTGTGAGAGGCTCTTGGTGGTTGTTTTCGTGACCTTCTGAGGCGGTCTCAATAAACGTAGCAGTCAAAAGATGACAATCAATTGCTTTGGCAAAAGCATAGAGAATAGTACTCTTTGGCAAAAGGGAAGCTGCGATGGAAGGGCCTCGTTAATCAAATCCTAGCCGTCCCTCATCTTCTTCCTGCCCCTCAGTTCTGCCTGCCCCTCCACTTTTGCCTGTCCCTCAGCTCTGGCATTGACGAAAGTGCAAAGGCAGATATAGTTTTACAGCTGCTGAGCATAGTTCCGGAGAGTCTTTGGTCAGATCAGGGGCAGATACCATCACGATGACCCACTCATAGGTCGAGGACTTTGACTCTACTCTGAATCATCAGGGCATGCCCATAGCAGCACTTCCCCATTTTTGTCACCTCCTTGATAGGCCACTTCTTTCTTCCCAGCCTGCCAAAGCTTAGCTTCGCGACAAAGACTGTTTCTTCTTTTCCAGCATCTAATAGCTAGAAAAATGAAAGCTCTTCTGCTCCTTTGTGCATGTACTTTATTGGTTCAAGCGAGCTTCAACGATGAGGTTCACACTTTACCTTTCACTTTGAGCGCAGCACCAATATTCTGACTTCAGAGTCACTTTCAGAGTCACTATAATTTAAAAAGGTTTTAAGTAAGTTGTCGATTAATTGGGCTGGCGCGAATGGAGCGTTAGCGAAGTGTCAGCGCCCAGCCCCTCTTTTCGACCCAGGTGTACGTTTTCGGGGTTATTGCTAGATCTTAAAATTGATAAGGATTTTGTGCTTCATAGAAACGTCCAATTGTTCTGATTCTTTTTGCATTGGAAAAAGCAGCATCGAATTGACCAAAACTCGCGAGAAATCATCAAAAATTGGCAGAATTCGTGAGAAAATCACTGAAAACCATTTGTCCGAACTCCTCCTCCTTCTCCTTCTCCTTCTTCTTCTTCTCCGCATCTATTCAATGGACGATAGTAGGTATTCATTTCTTCCCCCACTCACCCCCCTCCCCGGGTCCTTGGGCCTCATGTATTAGGTTTTTATTCAAAAGTCTTCAGTTAAACAACGATGCATATTGACAAGTGGTGTAGTGGTCTACGCGATTGAACAGCTGGTTGAATCTGGGAGGTTCGAATCCTTCTTAGGCAGTCATTTTTATTTTGGAAATTTTAAGTTGCGAAAACAACTGGTACCATCGGCAGGTCAAAATTAGAGCTTTTTTCCCAAAAATCGATTGCCCCAAGTATATATGATGAAAATTTCACAAAAATATGTTAGTTTGCCAATAAATTTGAATTGTATTTTTGATTTTCGAATCTTTTTTTTTCATTATATTTTTCAAACAAGTTTATTATTTATTTTTTTATCCAATAATATGTTAATTTATTTTCGATTCTTTTATGTGTGTTATATTTTTTAATGAGTTTATTTTTATTTATTTATTTTTCATATATTATAAAATAATATAAAATTGCATTTATACATTTTGTACTATACTAAAAGTGGAAGAAATAACTGGTACCATCGGCAAGCCAAATGTGGGTCTCTTTTCTCCAAATTTTGTAATTGCCTCGAGCAAAAAGTCAAGGAAATACATCTACTACTAGTGGAATCTGCTGCGTCATCTGCATTTTGTTTTTGGGCGCGCATGGAAAGAGACACCGAACTGCGCGCCAAAAACAAAATGCAACTGTCCAAGCAGCAGATTCCACTAGTAGTAGATGTATTTCCTTGACTTTTTGCTCGAGGCAATTACAAAATTTGGAGAAAAGAGACCCACATTTGGCTTGCCGATGGTACCAGTTATTGTCAAATATCAACCGAATCAAATACATCAAGCATTCAATTACATTTCGTTTCAAGGAGGCAGAAATGGCGCAGATGAAGAAAATCTACTCGCCCAGCTACCAGTTTCGCTTCCTCATTGGCAAGCGGTTACACATCCTCTGTCGCATTTTCTGCTCCTGGAAGAATCCGTGACCAGCAGGGCCAGTAATCGGCAACAGCGCGGAGGCTTGAGCCTCTTGAGCGGAAACTTCGGCGGGAACTTGCTGCGGAATGGTGATGAGATTCCCCGCTTCCGACCTTTTGTGGAAAGGAAACGCATCCTCGTACCCTTTCCTCGCACGGGACCTATCTTTATTGTCTAAGGCCCAACCTCCAAGCATGTGCATCCCATTTGCGTTGCCATAGCCATTATTTGCTTTAAATGCTGCTAAGCGATATTTTTAAGGTTAGAGGATTTGGGAGTTGCTATAACTTTCAAACCTCTTTTTAAAACTTTGAATCAGACACAATCGATCGAACGATGAGCAACCCAAATGTAATCTTCATTTTCCCCAATCTATTTTGGCCAGGGTCTCAGCTATTTTCGATGATATTTGCTTGATATGATAAGATACATCGACTAACATATCTTCACCTTGATGTCTAAGCGATTTTCAGTGCAAACATTGAAAATGAAACAAGCTCAGGGAAAACACTGAATCGGAGATTCCCAGTTTCAGATATTTTATCGAGAAAATCAAACCAGAAAAACAAAATGGCTTCATGCCAGCAGTGTGAGGGGCAGAAAGAGCAGCAGCGTAGCCAGGACGAGCGACCCCGCCCCACTTGGAGGCCAGTTGCATTTGTTGCCCTCAAACATTTCACTCATGAAAAATGGAATCATTCTTGAATTGAACATAAAAAGCTCAGCATAGTCTTAAAACGATAGCCTTCCGAGTGGAATGAGGATAAGGATTCCCGAGAGCCCAGCAGCATCCATAGAGGAGGAATAAGAATAGGAGGCAGGAACCTGGCAGGTGCAAAGACTGCCGGTGAGGTCGTTGTCGAGGGCGAGGCGGGGGTTGTTCGGCCCGCCCCGGATCTGGAAGCCACTGCGGCAGCCTAGCTCCTCAGACGATGAGGACTCGGAGGAGCCAAGCAGCGTTTCCAGGCAGCCGTAGATCGGCAGCCTTCGTCCCGGGCCTCCAATTCTGGCTCAGCTATTTTCATTTCCTTGCCTCAGCTCCAAAATATAGCTAATGCTGGATATCTAGTAGGGGGAAGCAAATCTTCGTCCAATTTTATGTTTATTACAATAAAATGGACGAAGACTTCGTTTCTTCCTTCCGGTAGTTACTCTTGAGGCAGTGAGAAGCGAAAGAAAAAAGAAGCTTTGATGGGGTGAGAATCATAGGCAGATTAAAAGTGAATGCAACTGGTGAATTTGTAGCAGGAGCCATCACACTCAGCCGTGTAGTAGCGCTGCGCTGAGCAGCTGTCCAGGTTATGGCTGAGCTTGGGCGTTGAGTTGTTGCTGGGTCTTAGAAGACTGCTGTACCGTTTGGTGCACACACTGACCCAGCACTCGTCGTCATCTCCAAAGACCACTCTTCAAGCTTGAGAAGAGGAGAAGAGAATTGGAGCATTGCCGTGGTCGATCTTGATCTTCACCTTCTTGACCTTCGGTTTCTTGACCTTGGGCTTCTTCGGCTTGTTTCCTGCCTCCGCTAGAAGGATGATTGCGCTAGCCAGAAGCAGCCACGATAATAGGCCGAGTTTCATATTTTCTGCAATTTGTCATTTGACAGAAACTCCAAATCGTGAATCAGTCTTTCTGCTGGGTGAACGAGGGACAGGGAATATTTTAGACGAAAAAAGAGTGTTGGAGTGCAGAGGTAGGCATTGGCGGAGAAGGTCGCCCGGTCGTTCCTGAAGATTCAATGGCCACAACCGGTTCCTCAGAGGCGCAGCCTTATAGGTAACGACGGGTAACTAATGCGCTTCTTTGATTATCACTGCTCCTGACATTGTTCGGATTAGGTTCAATCCCATATTTAAAATCGACAAACTATCCATGTAGATTGCAATGCATTCCCAAGCTTGGAAACATCAAACATAAAGCATCAACAAGGTAATATAGGCTATCGCCAATTGGGGAGTGGACTGTTTTAAACTTCCTTCTATCTACAGCACAATATGAAATTTCAACTCCAGGAAAATAAGAGAAGGATGGTAGTGCTGCTGAATTTCTTTGGACTGCCCACGCCCTGCACCTGTGGACAGTGCCCTGGAGAGTGGGAGGCGCACAAAGCGATGGTCGTCGAAGTAATGGACAGGCCTGGATTCGCCTTTGGGGATCAGGATGTGGAGCGTCTGGTGCCCTCTGGCTGGGTCTTTGGCCCGAACCTTCCCTGCCCCTTCGTTGAGGCCACCCGAACCATCCTTGTCCTGCGGCAAGATCCTTGGAGTGCCAATTGCAAACTTCGTGAGCAAACTTCAGGATCTGACGCTGGGGGAACGGAAGCAGAAAAAAGGTGCGGGCAAACAGCCAGCACATGAAGTTGGTTTTTATTACTTTTTCCGTCCGTCTTCTTTTTCATTTTATACCTCATGCGAGCTTTTTTCAAGTACAGAAGAGAGTAAGATATTTTTCCTCGCTTTTTTAGTTATTTATTGGTTTAATTATTGTTCATCGAACTGTTTGGACAATTTGATCGCATGAGACTAGCGCTAGAATTGACTGGAAACAGTTTCATGCGCTCCTAAATCCTCCTAAATCCTCTTCCCCCTAAAATGCTCCTAAGTCCTTAAGATTTAATTCGTTTGGAACAAAAATTTAACGCAATGTAGGCAACTTCCCCAAATTTTCACCTAACATGGTACGTCCGGCGACCCCTCTACATAACGCAGTTTTTTTGCCTTCTACGTGGTACGTCCGTGCCCAAACTGAAAAGGAAATTGAAGCATCGTATTATTGAAAAAAAATCTGACGCTTTCCCAGTAGTCTCTTTTTAAAAGGGAGTGAGAATTTGAGACGGAGGAGCAGTGCGATAAGACGCAATCGAGGCCTCAGAACCAGACAATAGACTCCGAACCTGCCGCCAAAAAGAATAAGAAGAAGGCGAAAAAGAAAGCTAAAAACACGGTTTGTTCTTTGCCTCTCTCTTTTCGCTCTCAAAATGCTTGAATTCCCATAAGGATGAAGCCCCAGCAACGGCAGCTCGCAGAGAAAGCTACCTATTTGGCGTAGAAGCGGATGGGGGTTTTCTCTTTGCAAGTGTCCAAGGGCTCCAGCATATCTCTCGCGATTGGCAGATAACCATTTTGGAGGCGCTTGAGGACAGCTGGATTGAGTCTCTAGACCCTGCCAAGGATCCGTTTTTGGACGGTCTTCGAGTGCTCCAGCTCATGTTACCCTCCTCCCTTTTCTCTTTTATCCCTTCTCCTTGCGATCTGAAAGAAGCTCCGATTAGAAAAGAGGAGGGATGGGGCCTGGAGCAGGGCTAGGCGATCGCCAGTCCGCATCATGAGCACAAAGTCACAGCCCAATGCTCTCTTTGGCCGATGATGGCAAATGACGGAAGCTTGCAGTCCCTGAGCGAGTGTCGGGCAAGACTGCGACGCATGGGTCCTGCCCGAGGTCGCTGCCCTCTCGAAGCATTTGCCCAGTCCGACCTTGGCGCCTCCATCAACCTTGCCTCTCAGCTTATCGCAGGAAAAATGCGGCCTAAAACCAAAAAACCACCTCCCCACCTCTCCCCCCCAGCGCAATCCTAATTCTCACATTCATCACTCCAATCTTCCGCAACAATTCGTCCTCAACGAAGCAATCCAAACCCACCCAACACCAACCTCCATCCTATCCCCAACACCACCTTCCATTACTTCACACCACCTTTTCCCTCCCACTCTCCCACACTTCCACATCACATCACATCCAAAAATCACACACTACCATCCTCTCTTATTTTCCTATAAATTTTCATCTATCTAATAAAAATTAAAAAACCCACTCCCCATCATACCTACTTATACCTTACTTTTATTTATTTCCAACTAATCATCAATCTACAAATTCAATTTTAAATATAAACCAACCAACAACAACAAAACAAAAACCAATACCCCTCCACCCACCCAAACCCCCCCCCCCCCCCACCCCCCCCCTTCCTTTTCCCTCGTTCACCCAGCAGAAAAAAAAAGACTGATTCACGATTTGAAGTTTCTAATTTTGAATGACAATCCAGAACATGAACTCGGCAGTCATGAGCTGTGTCTGGCTGGCGCGGTGTGTTCTGAAAGGCAGAGAAGACCAATATAAAAACCTAAAAGTCAAGAAGGTGAAGAATTATAAAATCGCTTTTATTTTGGATGAACTGTATCAAGGTTTCTCTTGAAAACAGCGGGGCGGGTAGGGCTTGGGCTGTTTTGATTGTGGTATTTATGTTGCTTGTCAAAATGGGCCTAATATCGAGGGCTTTTCGCTGCTTCTTATCTAGCACGAGATTGGCTGTCCTTTTTGTGATTGTTATTCTTCTTTCTCCGCCTAATGGGAACCGTTGATTTATTGCCTCACACAAAAAGGGTTTACTTTACTCATCAAACGTATCCTGGAGATGAAAAAGTCAGATCCACCATTCCCAGCATCCTGCAAACAAATCAATGGATAATTTGTCGCATGTGATGATGGATAGAAAGTTGTGCGCTGGCAGAAAGAGGAAGGGTGGTAGGAAGACAGGGAAAATAGAACCAACAAAATCCTGCAAAAAGGCCGCCTCGTAATTCCCGGTATTTTAGGCCCAACTTGGAAAGATGGCAGGAAATTCCGGAAACTACGTTTGAGGTGAGCGTCTATACCCAGGCGAGGGTCATCGGGCAGGAGCGGGGACCTACCTACTGCACGGCTTTGTGCATGCCTACGCTAGCGGGTCGGGTGGAGACGGAGGGGGCGGAGGACGGGGCTGCTCTGGTGGTCAGCGTCCGTGGAGGGACGGGCGGGGAGGATCGTCTGCCTCGCCTTGGTGCCGTCGTCACCGCACGCGTCCTACTCATCACCAATCGCTTTCTCAAGGTATCAATGGCAGAGTTTAGTTTACAATTTCATGGTTCACATTTTGCAAAATTCTTTTTCTGCGTTGTAGTGTTTAGGAGAAAATATCTATGCAGTTAGAGAAAAATTTTTACTCGGATTTTTGAAAAGCTGGCCTAGATAGAGTGGGCTGTATAGTGGGATACTTGGCCCTAAAAACCGT
The DNA here is from genome assembly GCA_030248095.1 of Ptycholaimellus sp. GST1_10. NCBI lineage: Eukaryota > Metazoa > Nematoda > Chromadorea > Chromadorida > Chromadoridae > Ptycholaimellus > Ptycholaimellus sp. GST1_10. Next base: position 104,537 of record JASANA010011617.1, read on the forward strand.
TTTTGAAAATTTCAGCTTTGTATTTCAACTATGGCCATTATTGTAAAAAGGTCCAAAATGGCCAAGAATTCCAATTTTGGACCGCTAGAACTTTTCGGTACCCCGTCACATAGCCCCAAGGGTGGGTGCTACATGACCCAACTTTCCAATTTAATTTGCGCTAAGTGACCCCCATTGGGGTTATGTAGCACACCTGGGGTATATTTGGGGCTATATAGCACCCCTTGACTTCCCAGGACGACGTTGATGAGCAATGTCCATGTTCTTCGTTGACCGGTTTCAGTATGCTCATCATCAACGTCGTCTCCTGCAAGTCAAAGGGGTGCTATATAGCCCCAAATATACCCCAAATATACTGGCGCTACATAACCCCAATGGGGGTCATGTAGCGCAGACTAAATTGGAAATTGGGGTCATGTAGCACCCACCCTTGGGGCTATGTGACGGGGTACCGAAAAAGTTTATGTCGAAAATCGGAATTTTGGGCCATTTTTGGACCTCTTTTCACAATAATGGCCATATCTCTAATACAAAGCTGAAATTTTCAAAACGGTTTTTAGGGCCAAGTATCCCACTATACAGCCCATCGATTGAGGCCAACTTTCAAAAATCCGAGTAAAAATTTTTCTCGACCCTTACAGACACCCTCTCCTAAACACTACAACTCAGAAAAAGAATTTTGCAAAATGTGAACCATGAAATTGTAAACTAAACTCTGCCATTGATACCTTGAGAAAGCGATTGGTGATGAGTAGGACGCGAGCGGTGACGACGGCACCAAGGCGAGGCAGACAGACCTCCCCCGCCCGTGCGTCCACGGGACGCTGACCACCAGAGCAGCCCCGTCCTCCGCCGCCTCCGTCTCCACCCGACCCGCTAGCGAGGCATGCGCCACAAAGCCGTCCAGTAGGTAGGTCCCCGCTCCTGCCCGATGACCCTCGCCTGGGATTTTTAGACGCTCCGCCTCAACGTAGTTTCCTAATTTCCTGCCATCTTTCCAAATGGGGCCTAAAATACCGGGAATTACGAGGCGGCCTTTGGAGTATCCTGCTGGCTCCATTTTTCCTGTCTTACCTACCACCCTTCCTCTTACTGCCAGCGCACAACTTTCTACTCATCATCACATGAATTATGGATTTCTTTGTAAGCAGGATGCTCAAAAATCAAGCAGATCCGACTTTTTATTCCAGGATACGTTTGATGAGAGAAGTAAACCCTTTTTGTGAGGCAATAAATAAACGGACCCTATTAGGCGGAAAGAAGAATAACAATACAAAAAGGACAGGGAGCAGAACATTGCGCCAGTAAGAAGCAGCGAAAAGCCCTCGATATTAGGCCCATTTCACGACAACATGAATGCCAATCAATCGAGGTAGCCTATCGCTGGCCGTCTTGCCGTTATCGAAAACTGCAACAGTCCATTGATGATTGTGGCGATACTTGATCTTCACCTTCTTGACCCTCCGGTTTCTTGACCTAACTTCTCAAGCTGTCACCTGCCTTCCGCTGGAAGGATGATGCGCTCACCAGAAGCAAGCCACGATAATAGGCCGAGTTTCATATTTCCATTGTTCATTTGTGACAGAAACTCCAAATCGTGAATCAGTCTTTCTGCTGGGTGAACGGGGAACAGGAAAAATCTCATAACGAAAAATATTTTGGAGTGCAGGAGGCGCGTTTGGCAGAAAAAAACAGCCGGTCGTTTACCTTGAAAGATTAGATGGCGAACCGGTTATAGGAGAAAGAAGGCGCAGCCTTATAGGTAACGACGGGTAACTAATACACTTCTTTGATTATCACTGCTCCTGAACTTTGTTCGGATTAGGTTCAATCCCATATTTCAAAATCGACAAACTATCCATGTAGATTGCAATGCATTCCCAAGCTTGGAAACATCAAACATAAAAGCATCAACAAGGTAATATTTAGGCTATCGCCAATTGGGGAGTGGAGTCTGTTTTAAACTTCCTCTTGTGTACCAGCAATCTCTGAAGAGTTTCAACTCCAGGGAAAATAATCTAAGGAATGATATTTCTGCTGAATTTCTTTGGACCTCCCCACGCCTGCCGCCTTCTGGACCAGTACCTGGAAAAGTGGGAGGCGCACAAAGCGATGGTCGTCGAAGTAATGGACAGGCCTGGATTCGCCTTTGGGGATCAGGATGTGGAGCGTCTGGTGCCCTCTGGCTGGGTCTTTGGCCCAAACTATCCCTGCCCCTTCGTTGGGACCAGCCAAACCATCCTTGACCTCTCGGCAAAAACCGTGCAAGATTCCCAATTGCAAACTTCATAAACAAACTTCCGGATCTGACGCTGGGGGAACGGAAGCAAAAAGGTGCGGACCAAAACGGCAACAGCACATGAACTATACATTTATTTTTTCTTTCCATTCCATCTTCTTTTTTCATTTTATACCTCATGCGAGCTTTTTTGGATTTTGCAGAAGAAAGTAAGATATTTTTACCTCGCTTTTTTAGTTATTTATTGGTTTTAATTATTGTCTTCATCGAACTGTTTGGACAATTTGATTCCGCATGAGACTCACTCTGGAATTGACTGGAAACAGACTTATCCGCTCCGCCTGTAAATCCTCCTAAATCCTCTTTACCCTGCGATAAGCTGAGAGGCAAGGTTGATGGAGGCACCAAGGTCGGACTGGGCAAATGCTTTAAAAAAGGCAGCGAACTGGGGCGGGTCCCATCTCCCCCCACTCCCCCCCCACAGCTCGCTAAGGAAACTGTCACAAGCTCCCGTCATTTGCCATCATCGGCCAAAGAGAGCATTGGGGTGTGACTTTGTGCTCATGATGCGGACTGGCGATCGCCTAGCCCTGCTCCAGGCCCCATCCCTCCTCTTTTCTAATCGGAGCTTTCCTTTTCAGATCGCAAGGGGGAGAAGGGATAAAAGAGAGAAAAGGAAGGAGGGTGACATGAGCTGGAGCACTCGAAGACCGTCCAAAAACGGATCCTTGGCAGTGCCTCAAGACTCAATCCAGCTGTCCTCAAGCGCCTCCAAAATGGTTATCTGCCAATCGCGAGAGATATGCTGGAGCCCTTGGACACTTGCAAAGAGAAAACCCCCATCCGCTTCTACGCCAAATAGGTAGCTTTCTCCTGCGAGCTGCCGTTGCTGGGGCTTCATCCTTATGGAATTCAAGCATTTTGAGAGCGAGAAAGCAAAGAGACAAACCGTGTTTTAGCTTTCTTTCGCCTTCTTCTTATTCTTTTGGCGGCAGGTTCGATTCTATTGTCTGGTTCCGACCTCGATTGCGTCTTATCGCACTGCTCCTCCGTCTCAAATTCTTTCACTCCCTTTAAAAAGAGACTACTGGGAAAGCGTCAGATTTTTTTTCGAAATAATACGATGCTTCAATTTCCTTTTCAGTTTGGGCACAGGACGTACCACGTAGAAGGCAAAAAAACTGCGTTATGTAAAAGGGTCGCTCGGACGTACCATGTTAGGTGAAAATTTGGGGAAGTTGCCTACATTGCGTTAAATTTTTTGTTCGAAAGGAATTAAATCTAAGGATTTAGGGAACATTTAGGGGGAGAGGATATTAGGAGAATTTAGGAGCGCATGAAACTGTTTCCAGTCAATTCTAGCGCTAGTCTCATGCGATCAAATTGTCCAAACAGTTCGATGAACAATAATTAAACCAATAAATAACTAAAAAAGCGAGGAAAAATATCTTACTCTCTTCTGTACTTGAAAAAAGCTCGCATGAGGTATAAAATGAAAAAGAAGACGGACGGAAAAAGTAATAAAAACCAAGTTCATGTGCTGGCTGTTTGCCCGCACCTTTTTTCTGCTTCCGTTCCCCCAGCGTCAGATCCTGAAGTTTGCTCACGAAGTTTGCAATTGGCACTCCAAGGATCTTGCCGCAGGACAAGGATGGTTCGGGTGGCCTCAACGAAGGGGCAGGGAAGGTTCGGGCCAAAGACCCAGCCAGAGGGCACCAGACGCTCCACATCCTGATCCTCAAAGGCGAATCCAGGTCTGTCCATTACTTCGACGACCATCGCTTTGTGCGCCTCCCACTCTCCAGGGCATTGTCCACAGGTGCAGGGCGTGGGCAGTCCAAAGAAATTCAGCATCACTACCATCCTTCTCTTATTTTCCTGGAGTTGAAATTTCATATTGTGCTGTAGATAGAAGGAAGTTTAAAACAGTCCACTCCCCAATTGGCGATAGCCTATATTACCTTGTTGATGCTTTATGTTTGATGTTTCCAAGCTTGGGAATGCATTGCAATCTACATGGATAGTTTGTCGATTTTAAATATGGGATTGAACCTAATCCGAACAATGTCAGGAGCAGTGATAATCAAAGAAGCGCATTAAGTTACCCGTCGTTACCTATAAGGCTGCGCCTCTGAGGGACCCGGTTGTGGCCATTGAATGTTCAGGAACGACCGGGCGACCTTCTCCGCCAATGCCTACCTCTGCACTCCAACACTCTTTTTTTCGTCTAAAATATTCCCTGTCCCTCGTTCACCCAGCAAGAAGACTGATTTCACGATTTGGAGATTTCTGTCAAATGACAAATTGCAGAAAATATGAAACTCGGCCTATTATCGTGGCTGCTTCTGGCTAGCGCAATCATCCTTCTAGCGGAGGCAGGAAACAAGCCGAAGAAGCCCAAGGTCAAGAAACCGAAGGTCAAGAAGGTGAAGATCAAGATCGACCACGGCAATGCTCCAATTCTCTTCTCCTCTTCTCAAGCTTTGAAGAGTGGTCTTTGGAGATGACGACGAGTGCTGGGTCAGTGTGTGCACCAAACGGTACAGCAGGTCTTCTAAGACCCAGCAAAAACTCAACGCCCAAGCTCAGCCATAACCTGGACAGCTGCTCAGCGCAGCGCTACTACACGGCTGAGTGTTGATGGCTCCTGCTACAGATTTCACCAGTTGCATTCACTTTTAATCTGCCTATGATTCTCACCCCATCTAAGCTTCTTTTTTCTTTCGCTTCTCACTGCCTCAAGAGTAACTACCGGAAGGAAGAAACGAAGTCTTCGTCCATTTTATTGTAATAAACATAAAATTGGACGAAGATTTGCTTCCCCCTACTAGATATCCAGCATTAGCTATATTTTGGAGCTGAGGCAAGGAAATGAAAATAGCTGAGCCAGAATTGGAGGCCCGGGACGAAGGCTACCGATCTTTACGGCTGCCTGGAAACGCTGCTTGGCTCCTCCGAGTCCTCATCGTCTGAGGAGCTAGGCTGCCGCAGTGGCTTCCAGATCCGGGGCGGGCCCAACCCCCGCCTCCGCCCTCGACAACGACCTCACCGGCAGTCTTTGCACCTGCCAGGTTCCTGCCTCCTATTCTTATTCCTCCTCTATGGATGCTGCTGGGCTCTCTAATCCTTATCCTCATTCCACTCGGAAGGCTATCGTTTTAAGACTATGCTGAGCTTTTTATGTTCAATTCAAGAATGATTCCATTTTTCATGAGTGAAATGTTTGAGGGCAACAAATGCAACTGGCCTCCAGTGGGGCGGGGTCGCTCGTCCTGGCTACGCTGCTGCTCTTTCTGCCCCTCACACTGCTGGCATGAAGCCATGTTGTTTTTCTGGTTTGATTTTCTCGATAAAAAATCAGAAAATGGGAATCTCCGATTCAGTGTTATCCATGAGCTTGTTTCATTTTCAATGTGTGCACTGAAAATCGCTTAGACATAAGGGTGAAGATATGTTAGTCGATGTATCTTATCATATCAAGCAAATATCATCGAAAATAGCTGAGACCCTGGCCAAAATAGATTGGGGAAAATGAAGATTACATTTGGGTTGCTCTTCGTTCGATCGTTTGTGTCTGATTCAAAGTTTTAAAAAGAGGTTTGAAAGTTATAGCAACTCCCAAATCCTCTAACCTTAAAAATATCGCTTAGCAGCATTTAACGCAAATAATGGCTCTGGCAACGCCAATGGGATGCACATGGGTGGCGGGTGGGCCTTAGACACTAAAGAGCGGGCCCGTGCGAGGTAAGGGTCCGAGGATGCGTTTCCTTTCCACAAAAGGTCGGAAGCGGGAATCTCGTAGCCATTCCGCAGCAAGTTCCCGCCGAAGTTTCCGCTTCCAAGGGCTCGACCTCCGCGCTGTGCCGATTACTGCGCCTACTCATCACCAGGATTCTTCCAGGAGCGAAAATGCGACAGAGGATGTGTAACCGCTTGCCAATGAGGAAGCGAAACTGGTAGCTGGGCGAGTAGATTTTATTCATCTGCGCCATTTCTTCCTCCTTGAAACGAAATGTAATTGAATGCTTGATGTATTTGATTCGGTTGATATTTGACAATAACTGGTACCATCGGCAAGCCAAATGTGGGTCTCTTTTCTCCAAATTTTGTAATTGCCTCGAGCAAAAAGTCAAGGAAATACATCTACTACTAGTGGAATCTGCTGCTTGGACAGTTGCATTTTGTTTTTGGCGCGCAGTTCGGTGTCTCTTTCCATGCGCGCCCAAAAACAAAATGCAGATGACGCAGCAGATTCCACTAGTAGTAGATGTATTTCCTTGACTTTTTGCTCGAGGCAATTACAAAATTTGGAGAAAAGAGACCCACATTTGGCTTGCCGATGGTACCAGTTATTTCTTCCACTTTTAGTATAGTACAAAATGTATAAATGCAATTTTATATTATTTTATAATATATGAAAAATAAATAAATAAAAATAAACTCATTAAAAAATATAACACACATAAAAGAATCGAAAATAAATTAACATATTATTGGATAAAAAAATAAATAATAAACTTGTTTGAAAAATATAATGAAAAGAAAAGATTCGAAAATCAAAAATACAATTCAAATTTATTGGCAAACTAACATATTTTTGTGAAATTTTCATCATATATACTTGGGGCAATCGATTTTTGGGAAAAAAGCTCTAATTTTGACCTGCCGATGGTACCAGTTGTTTTCGCAACTTAAAATTTCCAAAATAAAAATGACTGCCTAAGAAGGATTCGAACCTCCCAGATTTAACCAGCTGTTCAATCCCGTAGACCACTACACCACTGGTGCATATGCATCGTTGTTTAACTGAAGACTTATGAATAAAAACCTAATACATGAGGCCCAAGGACCCGGGGAGGGGGTGAGTGGGGGAAGAAATGAATACCTACTATCGTCCATTGAATAGATGCGGAGAAGAAGAAGAAGAAGAAGGAGAAGGAGGAGGAGTTCGGACAAATGGTTTTCAGTGATTTTCTCACGAATTCTGCCAATTTTTGATGATTTCTCGCGAGTTTTGGTCAATTCGATGCTGCTTTTTCCAATGCAAAAAGAATCAGAACAATTGGACGTTTCTATGAAGCACAAAATCCTTATCAATTTTAAGATCTAGCAATAACCCCGAAAACGTACACCTGGGTCGAAAAGAGGGGCTGGGCGCTGACACTTCGCTAACGCTCCATTCGCGCCAGCCCAATTAATCGACAACTTACTTAAAACCTTTTTAAATTATAGTGACTCTGAAAGTGACTCTGAAGTCAGAATATTGGTGCTGCGCTCAAAGTGAAAGGTAAAGTGTGAACCTCATCGTTGAAGCTCGCTTGAACCAATAAAGTACATGCACAAAGGAGCAGAAGAGCTTTCATTTTCTAGCTATTAGATGCTGGAAAAGAAGAAACAGTCTTTGTCGCGAAGCTAAGCTTTGGCAGGCTGGGAAGAAAGAAGTGGCCTATCAAGGAGGTGACAAAAATGGGGAAGTGCTGCTATGGGCATGCCCTGATGATTCAGAGTAGAGTCAAAGTCCTCGACCTATGAGTGGGTCATCGTGATGGATCTGCCCCTGATCTGACCAAAGACTCTCCGGAACTATGCTCAGCAGCTGTAAAACTATATCTGCCTTTGCACTTTCGTCAATGCCAGAGCTGAGGGACAGGCAAAAGTGGAGGGGCAGGCAGAACTGAGGGGCAGGAAGAGAGGTGAGGGGACGGCTAGGATTTGATTAACGAGGCCCTTCCATCGCAGCTTCCCTTTTGCCAAAGAGTACTATTCTCTATGCTTTTGCCAAAGCAATTGATTGTCATCTTTTGACTGCTACGTTTATTGAGACCGCCTCAGAAGGTCACGAAAACAACCACCAAGAGCCTCTCACAATCCCCATTTCATCTGCTTTGCCTTTTCACCTCTTCGTATGTGTGCCAGCATCCGCCCACGTCTCATCTGTCCAGCATCTGGCTTTTTGTGCCTTCTTCAGAAATGGGCAAGCAGCCTTTAATCAGGTGCGTTGCATTCGGTCCCCGTCATTCATTAGAAATAACTTACACTGGTCTTATTGTTGAATCAACCCTCCCACCTACGCATGCCCTTTTTTCAAGCGACGTCAATTCTCATTTATAAATGATTTTGCTGGTCTGGGATTGAATGTTTGAAAGAAGTAACTTGAATTTTCAGCTAAAAATGGGCATCTAGAAGGCATCGAAAAATAGGCATCAATCGGCTTCTGTGAAGTAGTCGGCGGTGGGGAACAAACGCCTGCCTTGCAAGCTCGGCAAGCGACTCTGCTGCCTGCAGAGAGGGGAGAAAGGTGGACAAAAAGTGAGAGGGTGCCGGGTAAGCCTTGAGATGAGCAGGTGCCTGGTCGCAGAGAGCGGCAGGGTGAGCGGGTCAGAAGCAGGTCTCCAGGCGGCAGGAACGAGGCAGGGAGCCGGGAGCGAGGTCTCCCTGATGCTGAAGGCTCAGGCGCCACGGGCCTGGAAGTAGCTGAGGACGCGGGAGACGGCGAAGGCCGCACTGGGCTGGGGCTGGAGGAAGGCCGTGAGCAGGGGAGTGGGCGAGCCAGGAATTGCTCCAGCTCCTCACTGCTCCAGACCTGGAGAGCCTAAGCAAATGAGAACTACTCTTTACTCCCTACAGGCGGAAAAGATTCTCCATTCGCCTATCATTGCCGCCAGCCCAGCCTCCAGCGATGCGTAGGGCAGGGGAGACGGCTGGGTGCTAGGCCAGGCAGTGTAGCGGGGCCAGGATCTTGAGGTGCTCCATGGGTTTGCCGGTAGCGAAGAGGGCGCAGAGGTAGGCCGTCTGGGGGTAGGCCGCCTTTCCTCCGCTCAGAGAGCCCAGCGCTCGACGCAGCACCAAACCACGCAGCACCTCTTCAGCACCTCCAGTTCACTCTTTGCTCAGGCTGCCCAATCTGCCTCTGCTGCAACCAGCCTAGGGCCCAACTGACACAGCTGCCTGCATAATCTATGCCTACCCTGTAGAACTGACCAGCCTCTACTGTTTTTTCCCACTTGCTGGTGTAAACAAACAAACAAAACAAACAAACTGGCAATATAGCAGTGAGTTATAATGAAAATTTTCTTAGCTTGCTTTCCGAATTCGAAACAAACCTCGCGAAACAGTAAGAGGAGGAGACAAAAGATATGAGGAAAATAAACGCTTAAATATTTTGTTGATGGTATGGTAATACAGTCGAATGGTGTGCGCTCTGTGTCGACGCGTAAAATAGAGCCAAAAGAAAAGCTCTTTACTCCCGAAAATCGACCTGCCCTAAATAGCTGAAAATACGTTGAACACACAAAAAATTGAAAAATTAGGTTTTTTCTATAAATTTTTTTTTGAAAAAACAATTAAAATTGATGAGACAACTGCACTATCTTCCCATTGAGACGTTGCTAGTGCGAATGTTATAGGGAAAGTTTGATGCACGCTCTACGCAGAGCCCGACCTTACCCCATCACTAATACGCAAACTTTCTGAGAAGGAAGCAAACTATTGAAGCCAATTTTAACTTTCAAGCAAGCACCGGCTCCCATCGTTATGCACCCCTGCTAGCCTTTGTTTTAATGCGACTGCCTAATTTGTTTACTGCGCGCAGAATAGCAGAAAGCTGGGAAATACGCATAAAATGAGCAAAGCCCGCAAGCGCGCAGCTCGAAGTTGGAAAGAGTTGAGCCGAGCGTGAGATCCACTGTGCAGCAAAGGAGTCCTAATTTTCGAGTACAACGTCTCAGATGGCAGCATCGGCAAGTTCAGCCGCCTTATTCTTCCTTCCCATCACCTGACCTATGCATGACGGATGTTGAGCCTGGTATGCGGAGGCGCAGGAGAAGGAAGCCAAGTTTCTGAAGGAGGGTGAGATATGCCTCAAGTTCGAGGTTCTCAAGAAGGAGCATGCCCTCGACGACGTCAAGGCGGACTATGTACAGCTTTCAATGCGTCCTTGAGACAGCCTAGAGTCAGGTTCATGCTTGCAGCACGTCAAGAAGGCCGCTGCCGCTCTACTGGGGGCAGAGTTGGAGCTGGGGGGTGTGAAGGTGGAGCTGAGGGATATGCCCGGGGTGCCGGAGCCCCTGTCCGTGGTCGATCTGATGGCCAGCATGCCGGGCTGGCCCTTCGCCGCCTCCGAGAAACCCGCAGGCCCTTCAAAACTTTGATGGTTGCCAGGCCAGGAGTGCTGGAAGCTTTCAGAGGAGAAGCTGGAGGAGATGTACAAGAGCGGCGCATGAACGAGGCATTGTGCGAGCGCCTCCGACAACTGGAGGCCGCCATCAAGAAGTACGAGCTGAACTCGGTTCTCGAATTTCCCTTCTACTCCTCTAGCGATAGCGAGCGCATCCGGAAGCCCCTGGAACATTCCAGAAACACTTATTCGTATTAGATGGAAAATTGTCAAGACGGCAATCTCTTTTGATAAATCCGGGAAAATCTTCTAGACCCCAAAAACATAATTTTGGAAAATTCAGCTAAATTTATCTGGGATTTTTTGCTGCTGTCGAGAAATAATAGTTAAATGGGAAAAAAGAGTTGGTATGGAAGAATTATTGCGTGCTTTGATTTCAAAAGAACGGGTGTTTTGTATTTGATTTGCACTATTGTAAAAGGTTAAAAATTGGGAGGGCAAAAAATTTTACCCTCTCCTTTAATATTTTTAGCAAAGAAGACAAGTTTTTACGAGGCGGTTTGCGAGAGGTCTCTGAGGATTGTCATTTGATTGATGTAATACTCTGGGGTTA